>JAUYWH010000001.1:23192280-23212667 GCA_034779795.1 Ctenopoma multispine
CCACAAGTAGACCAGCACTCTGAGAGCGAAGTGCTCTGCTGGGATAATAAGGTTCTATGAGGTCTTTAAGATAAATTCGGGCCTGATCATTTAGTGCGTGTTTGTTAACGCTATGTGGTGTTATTTTAAAGTAAAATCTTCACTTGCGCATAAACGCGAGTGATAGATCCACGTGAGGATGTTGTACATCATTTGCAAGTGCACGAGACTCCCACGACATCTGTAGAAGCAACATAGAAACTTTTTTTGCTCTGTGTGCAGCATTGTGGTGGCTTGTCCAACACTTTCCTTCCACAAAACACAGCTTGATCGACTGTAGCGCAGGGAAAACAGACACTATAAATCACTTTAGCAGATTCTGATGCATCCAGATCTAATTGCAAGTGCTGAGGGGTGGGTCAGATTAAATAAGCATGGCGAATAGTAACATTAATGTAGTATAAATCATTGATCGAGGCATGCTTGCTTGTTTGCCTGACATCAATCAACTATCTGAAGATAAGCCAGAAATCTCCTGGACAGACTGGGTTTTGGCCTGTCAAAAACAAAAAAACCTGAGAAAATTGTTACATTTTCACTATTTCCAGACATTTGTCCTAAAAAGGCGTGCTACATTTCAGTGGGATTTAAGGGATTGTAGTACTGCACTTTAATAAATGTGGAAAGTCACAAACAAAGGTGCAAAAAAAGATATTACGATTAAAGTAGTCGTCCAAAGTAGCTACTATAATTTGAAACTGACTTTACAATACTCCTCTAGAGCCACATCATATGACACAACTGGTTTTGCACTCTACTCTGACCTTTACGGTGGAGTAGCCCTTTAAGTTGTACATTTATATTGTCCATTCATTCATAACTTTGGCCTATAGCTAAAAAAAGGGAAATTTATTGTTCCAGTTGTTATGGTGTATGTGCCCATTCATTAAATTAAATAGTGCTATAATGACAAGGACAAATATTAATAATGGGTCACTTTCTAATTCGGTACTATATAACAGCTGCAGAGCCTTTGATTAAAAAGAACATTAGAAATTCAGTAATTACCATGAAGTGTCAATGTCAAAGAAGCTATTTGTTTTACAGGCATTAAAGCAATACACTCAACTAACCATCTTTGTTCTCTGCCTTGTTTTTCTTCTGTTTCTCTTTCATTTCTGCTCAGGGGGAGTCGGAAACGCCTGCGAGAGCACAAGGGAGATTCCAAACTGCACTAGCGTGTAAAGTCGTGAAAACACAACTGTTTATGTACAGAGCGAAGTACTAAAGTGTCGAGGGGGAGGGGAGGGGGGGGGGTCTCTTTTTCTGTTTTGTAATTCTCAACACAACTGATGTTAATAGTTTTCTAAGGGACCTCATTTATAATGACTTGCATGGATGTCTCGTTCAGCAACATCCATGCAGCAAATGTCAATTTATTCAATGAGATCATTGTAATTACTGGCAAAACTTACTCAGTTTTGTGGATGTATAAGCTACATAACGACGTTCATTTGCAGAGTGAAATATCTTTCGTCGAAACCTACGAAGAGTTGTGTAAATTTCCTAAAGAGTTTGCTTTGAAAGTCATTTCTGCGTATATATAGACTATAACGTCTGAGTCTTCAATCAAACAGGGAATATTATTGAAATGTACAATATTATCATCTGTTCTGTTACATGTATATATTATTACTTTCTACATGCTCGTAGTCTGAGTGGTATGGCGACAGCAGAAGATCTGACAGTGGTCTGTTTTTGAAAGTGTGTTTAAAAAGTCAAACATAAAGAAATCAACTTTGTTTTTTCTAAGGTCCTTGACTTGTGCATGTTCTTATTGAGGACACAATTTCTGTGTTGTAGATAAGCAAGTGTTGTAAATAGTTCTTTTCTAATCATTCATGAAAAGAGCCAGATTGATTTTCGCCTGGACCTCTGTTCCGCTCCCATTTTATCCATTTACTGTGGGGCGATATGTATCTAGTCGAGAGACTTTATCTTTAAATGCAGGTAGAAGTGTATTGGCATATTACAGATTTAAACTTCCCTCCATTTCCCTGGGAAACAGATCAATGTGAACATGACCATGTTCAGAATGTTTATATTTTCAGTAGACACTTAAAGTAATTATCCAAACATTTTTACATAAGATGACAGTTTTCAAGATGAACCAAACATTATTTCCCATTGGTGTCACTGCCATTACATTTTGCCTTTGAGTGTATAGCACTAATAGTCTTGGTCTGGCCTGGCCTAAGAACAAACGCTGAATCAGTATGAAAAAGTTACATTGTGGCTATCGGTGATGAAGCTCTCAACATGCACGTTTGTAAGATTGTGCCAGCAATGCAAAATATCAAATGTGACATTGAAGGATTCCATTCTCTCAAATACATATGAATTGTAATGAGTTGGAAGTTATGACCTGACGAAGACAGGAAATCACCAACTTATTTAGTGCTTTGTTTTTGCCCCATCAGCCTCAGCTGCACTTTACATTTTTGTGATAAGTAGCATTTAGTACATATTAGCATGCTGACATACTGCACTAAAATCACACACTTGCTAAGCATCAGCATGCTTGGAGGCATGTTAGCATTAAAATTGAGTTCAGCGCATATAGATATCCGCATAGATGTCAACTAAACTGCTTAGGTCTGTCTTTGGAGATGTGTCAAACTAGCTTTTACCTCTAGTTTAGTTCTTGATTATTACCTTAGCGAGATTACGTGAATGTTAGCAGACTTGTCATTTTTAGAATGCACTTTCTTTTGCTTGTAAACCAAAATCACACATTTAGCATATTGGTTAATGTGTTTTCCAGAGGGTTTAAGAACTGGTAACATATGCTAACAATGTTCATTTCAACCGAACTGTTGAGTTTGAATTGAGCTGGATTCAACTCTTGGTAGGTTTATGGAATACTGGTATTTTAGGGGATACACAGCAACATTGATTAATCTTAAGGATTAAATGTATTGTGTATACATGTACTATGTTAAATGGATATTACATAACAGCATTACAGTCTGCTCAGTGCAGTGTTTCTTACTTGGTCCTTTGCTCAGGGTTTTGGGGTGTGTGCTCAAGCTTTTTTTATTTTGTCAGTTCTAACAGTTTCATAATTATAATTAATGAGATTAATCTGCTCTGATCTTTCTGTCCAGAAGTTTATGAAGCTCAAATAGCCTCACAAACGTTTTATGTATGTGAAAAAAATAAAATTTTGTCCCAAGATATAAAGGCTTTTATTAGCATTGAACATTTCACAGCAAATACAGTTCAGCTGAGGCTCCTTCCAAAACTCATAACTGGACTCATTACATTACATACTTACATTTTATTTATCTTTAAATGAGGAAGTACCATCCTCCCAGCATGTAACTCTCCACCAGTTTTGTTTTCTCCAGTCCTACAAAAGCAAAGTGGCCTTGAGTTGACTCCCGTCAGCCTCCCCATGTATCCAACATGATGAAAATCAGAGCAAGCTGCACAGCCGTGCAGAGGACGCCCCATGCCGAGTTTTCCCACAATGCTCGGCTCAAGTAAACAGCATTTGCAGGAGAAACAAGAGGGGCAGAGGAACACTGCTCAAAGACATGGGCTGTCACATTGCATATGCATTACCTCGAACAGAGTGTTCTCATCTCAAACCAAACAACCAAGCCAAAGCTTGTTACTGCAGACAGAACACACACTGAACAAAGGTTGCTTCACAGCTTTGTTGTATTCAAAACGTCATAAGCAAAGCAATGTTTGCTTGGCTGGATTTTGTTTGGGCGAGGGACTTTGATCGTTTCACTTTGTTCTGATTCTTATTAGAAACACAGGATTAGGAGGAACACAAAAAGAAATATCAAGATCATTGTGTTTTGGGGGGTTTTATTCTCCTCATGAGCCTTGTGTGATGACTATACCGGTTTATAACCAGGCCACAGTTCTTTGTAGCAGATGTTGGCAGGTAAGAATTTGGCTTCCTTAAGAGCCTGAAAAAACAAATAAAGCTTGGAACTGTCACTGTCAGTAAAATAACTCATGTACATTGAGCAATTTCCTGGTGTTTATTTCTTCATTGTTCATTTTGATCACTGGCAAATCTTCTTATCCGAAACCCTAAATGCCACATTACACCATACACGGGCCAAGATCTCTGGTGGAATCCATACTTGAAAAATCAAAATCTGTGGTTTTTCAGAAGGCAATGTAATGTTCTCCAGTGCACAAAAATCTACAATGCATGCATCATCAGTAATGTCCTGTTTCATCTTTATTTCAATATTTCTACGGTAAAGAAACTGTCATTTTGAAATTGTTTCAAATAAATGTATTTTTGTACATCAATGCGTTTGTTTTTCTTGCTGATGAAATTCCTGTGAACTCAAGGGTGCAAAGAAGACAATGTTCGCTGCAAATTGCACTGTTCATCCGATAACTCACAGCAGAATTTCCAGTCTGCAATACAGACTCACACAGAGAGGTCAGAGAACTACCAGCACTGGTAATGGAGCTGCCTTACAGCTACCAGTGCTGGTATAACCAAAAGAAACAAGGCAGTGAGCTCTTTCATACATACCAGTTTGTGAGTTACACAATAAATTGTTAAAATTAACAATGGTGGAATGTTAATAGGTTATGTTTGCATCTGTGTGTGTGTAAGGGTGTAAAAGAGTATTTTCCTATTTATAATTTGCACTACAAGCAGTTGCTGATGCTGAGTAACAAGCTCAGCATACACGACCTGATTCACACAAAATTAGCAGGGTGGAATGAAGAGGAAAACCAGGGTTCACAGATTTGTCCATACAGTCGGGGCTGGTTAGCCCAGTGCTAACAATGTCACACTGTATATAGTGTGATTATAAAATTAGCTCAAGCAATATGATTGATTGCACTGCTCTATAGTGCAACATTTTGCTTAATAGTGTGTGAAAAAAATTATAGTGTAGAAAATAGTCAACCATCAGCTTCTTACTTTTGACCAGTGCTGAAGGCTGCCGTTACTGGTTAACAAGTCAAACTTCACTGGGTGACAGCTTGTTTTGCTGCCACTAATGAATATTAAATGTGTTATGAGATGTGTAATATTCTGAGTAAAGTATTCTCTCTGTAGCCAGTGTCTGCACTCAGCCAAAAATAGTTTGTGACACATACATACATCATTTTGTAACAGCATTGTACAACAGTAAGACAACTAAGTGCTGATGTAGGTCCTGAAGTAATACGTCAGCATCAAGGTGAATCAATTTCAGAAACCACATTCTCCCACTGACACTTTTATTCATAACTATTATTTAAGCTTATACATTTTTTAAGAGGTAGAATACACTTTAATGTGTCACATACATACTGTATTTAATTAATCTATTGTTATGTTGATTTTTGAGACATATATGTTGTCCACACATACACTTTGTTTGCTGAAAAATGAAAGTAAAGTAGAGTAGCACGTGCACATCACTGGTCAATCATTTCCCCTGAAAAAATACTGTATATGCAGTAAGGCTGGCACATGCTAAAAGAAGCCATTGAGTGTAGACTAAATAATTAGTTTAACCTGACTGTGTGTTTGTCCTAACAAACTCAAAACAATTTTGACAACCATTGAAAAGTATTTCTTATTTCCATAAGTCAATTTACAACAATTTGTATCTCTGGCACCTTCATATCTATTGTATGTATATCTCCAGCTGAGAGTACAGCTGTGAATGAGCACAACTACCTATGTGTGATATACTGTGTGTATTGTGGGACGCAATTCAGTGATTTGCAGTCATGGTAATTTTAACCAAATCTGCGTTCTAACTCATATGTGCCAAGTGACTGATTGAAAATATAGGTATCTGAGTAGTTTAGGCCAGCATGAGATTATTATGACCTCCGTTATTGACATAAATGACAGGAGCACTTTGCAAAAAAGGAGTCTCAGACTTCAGATGCCTTTTTAAGGCCATCAGAACCACTTTTTGTTGCCACTCTACATAAATCTGAACACATCCGTTACCACATTACCACAAGTATTTTGCCTTGGAGAGAGGCTTTTTGGGTACCTTATGTACTGCTGTTTTCTTGATGGAACATGACCTGCCTGGCAGCGCAAAGAAATAAAACTAAATGTGTTGCATAGGTGGTTAAAATGTGGTTATGTTACATTGAACTTAACTAGTAACTTACTAATATAACAATGTTGATATCTGGGAATGTAGTTGTATTGCATATTGAAATAAACACAGGTTTGCTAAAATAGTGGTTGGTCATGTTTGTCACATGATGAACTTCGTGCTACCTTAACTTTAGGTAGCATTAAGTTATTAAGGCTAAAACTTACTAACCCATACCGTCTTTATTTAGTACCTAAATCTTATCCACGTTACCCAGATCCTGCTGATGCCTAACGTAGGTAACACTTGGCTTGCTCACAAGGATTAATTCTCCCTATATAGCTGTCTAAAAACCCCATTTGAATCATTTTAGGACTAAGTTAATTAAAATGAATGTTATTTTAGATTTTGAAATTCTTCATACATGAGGGTATTAGGCAAATGTTCTTTAGAATGTCATACATACAAAAAGGGGTTCCTTTAACAGGGATAAACTAGGCATTTAAAGGCTCCTACACAAGCTTTTAAAACTCATCAGAACCACCTTCTGTTGCCTTTCTACATAAATCTAAACACATCAAAACACATTACCACAAGTGTTTTGCCTTTCAGAGTGAATTTTTGGGTACCTTGTGTACTGCTGTTTTCTTGATAGAACATGAATTACCTGGAAGTTCAACCAAAGGGGTTGTCATCTTTGGTTGAAAGCAAAGTTGGGTTATGTCTCTTGCCCCATTTGAATTTGTTCTAATGCAGTTGCCCACATGCATATTGAAAGTCGGTTATGCATTATTGAAATAAAGACAGGTTTGCTAAAGCAGTGGTATGTTACCTGACAAACGTTATTTAGTACTTAAACCCATGGCCACTGACAGGAGGGGGCAAACAGGTCACTTGTCCTGGGCCCACAGTAGAGGGGGGGCCCAGAACTGGGCCCTTCAACCCAATAAGTTATCTGGTGGAATCATTTTTCAAAATGGGTCTATTTGTGGAAATATGTAAAACATTAAGCATTTAATTTTTTTCTTCACAATTGAAATAGTGGTCAATAATATCTCCATCCCTACACATAAATAATTTGGCCACAGACAACAACCTTTGAGATAGTTTATTTAGCCCTCTCCACAAAATTATGTAAATATCCAGTCAGCATAAATCCGGTGCACAGAGAAGAGAGGAGAAGAGAAGAGAAGAGGAAAGTCTGAGGGATTTTATAAGAAAATATTTAAAACCAGGTGGTGATGATGAAGCTGGATCAAGTGGAGTGGGGGAGTAAGCAACAGGCAATCATGTCAGCAAGGTAAGAAATAGCACGTAAACATTTACCAGCCTTTAACATGACCTAACTGACCAGTCTTGTTCTTGTTTATAAACCTTGTTTAAGACACAACATGTTCTCTCTCACATAAACAGGAGAGTCTGGTAGCTCCATCAGAGATGAAGGAGCTCAGACTCTAGCAGCGGAGCAGGAGAACTGGCCATGTTGTTCAGGTAAAAGAGAGAGAGAGGAGGAAAACAATCCACTTTTTTTTTAGGATTTTCTGGTCCCGGGCACAGGCAAGACTGTCAGCTAGTTATGGGGCTTCGGAGTGTGTGTCGAGTAATCGAGGGATTTTTCTGCGAAGCGTGTATCGAGGCTTGCTTCGATGACGTATGAAGCCTCTTTAGTGGGACGTACCACAGGAGTTGTCCAGAAAGTGGTTCGCGATTTGGCGTGCCAGTCAATTTTACAGGACAGTGAAATTAAATGACAGCAATAAAATGAATAAATATGTTTTCCCAAGCAATGCAACCATTGTAATTCCAAAAATGTATAGTTGAAGTCTCAGAGAAATATACTCATGTTATTATGTAGATTTATTCAGTTCAGTTTAGAAAGTATATACAAACATCTAATGTAATAGCTTGACACAAAATATATTTAATTCCTGGCACACTAACTACCCATGCCAAACTGTGGCAAGACAGCATTTTGTGAACCAATTGGCTGCGAGGCTTCAAGGCTTCATGAAGCTTCACCTGGCCATCACTACTGTCAGCTGCCCTGCCTAAACCTTACCCAGACAATTTCTTCGTTTGCACAGCTGTTGGGGAAATAAGTGTTACACCAGTCACCATATTGGCACCAAATGCCAATAGGGCTGCAATTTCAAACATGGCCTACACAGACATTAATGCTGGAAAACGTTTTGTTTTACTTTTAGTTTAGATACTTGGCCTAATTGAGTCATTTATTAATAAGCTACTTGCTGTAGATGTTATCTAATTTACTGATAGCAATTAAGAATGTGTTATGTGGTTAAATGAGTTTGACAAACCAAGATAAAGCTTCATGAAGCCTTGCAGCCAATTGGTTTGCAAAGTTTTTTTTATTTGTCGAGGCTTCATCTCTGGCTTTGTGTGCTCACAAACCCCCTGCTGTTCAAAGACTGTAAGACAGGCACATGCTCTTAAAAAATTATTGACAGGAATTAAATATATCGTGTGTCAAGCTATCAAGCGTTTGTGTGTCAAGCTATTACATTAGATGTTTTGTGTATACTTTCATGACATGAGTAACATGAGTATATTTATCTGAGACTTTAACTATACATTTTTGGAATTACAATGGTTGCATTGGAAAGTGGAAATAAAAAAACGGGGTGAGGAGTGTAAATGTGCTTGTGTCAACTTGGGTTATTAGGTGGTGAATGTGCTTTTTTCAGTGTCCTTTATATTTTGACTGGCATGTCAAATCGCAAACCACTTTCTGGACCACTCGTGGTATGTCCCACTAGCGAGGCTTCATACGTCATCACTGTGAGGTTTGTAGTTGGACCCAGAGAGCAGTCAGGGAGTTAAAGGGTTTTTGGTGATTTATTGTAACGGCACAGGCGGCGTAACATACAATGGTGTCAGGTTGAATGAAGAGACAGATAGGCAGGGTGCACAAAATGGTGGAGGCTACGTGAACAATAATGGTTGCTGCCGGTGAGGTGACTGCCATGCGGTCTCCAAGATGGAGGCCTCAACACACAGAGACAAACACAAACACTACACAAACTCACAACACAGGTGGGGATTGTCCAGAATGAAACCAGGGTTGCAGTCCAAAACAGGGGTCGGATCCAGAAGACAGGGCCGGGAATCCAACAAGCCAGAACAGACAGGGAGCAGGCAGAGGGGGGAAACCAAAGGCAGTCCAGGGTCAAAAACCAAGCCAGGGTCGGGGTCCAGAGCAGGGGTCAGAACCGGAAAGCAGGGTCAGGAGTCCAAATGAGCCAGAACAGACGGGGGGCAGGCAGAGGGAAAAAACCAGAGGCAGGCCGGGATCCAAAACACGAGGGTAATCCAAAAACGTGACA
The DNA here is from genome assembly GCA_034779795.1 of Ctenopoma multispine. NCBI lineage: Eukaryota > Metazoa > Chordata > Actinopteri > Anabantiformes > Anabantidae > Ctenopoma > Ctenopoma multispine. The sequence goes on from JAUYWH010000001.1 coordinate 23,201,702, forward strand.
GTCTTTCCAGGGGCAAGGCAAAGGGCAGGTCCAGGGGAGAAATCAGGTTCAGTATGTCCGAAGTCAGTCCACAAAAGAAACGCTGGAGAGTTGCAACCGAAAAGAATACAGACAATCTGGCAGGGGACAGGGTGACTGAGGGGCTGTTCATATAGTGCACTGAGGGAGAGGACACAGGTGAAAGCAATCATATTGATTAGTGGTGAAGCTACGGAGACAAGGGTGGGGAGGAAAGGGAAGTGGCTGAATAAATCAAAATAAAACAGGAAGTCCAGGTGATATTGTGACAAAAGCAGGAAGTCCAGGTGAGATCGTGACAATCACATATGTCATCGAAGCAAGCCTTGATACACACTTTGCAGAAAAATCCTTCAATTACTCGATACATGCTCCGAAGTTTCGGCAAGACAAGTCCCATCACTACCTCAGTGTATGACCCTGATTGGACCTGACCCTGTTTTGCCTCTTCTGAACTGTGAGTTGTATCTGACCTGTATCTATATCTTTACTCTGTCTCTTGCCTATGGAGTTTGGAAATTGTGATTTTGAACCTGTTCTCTGTCTCTTGGATTTCTCTGTTCTGGACCTGTGCTATGTTTGGACCCGTTTCTGACCCTGTCTTGTTTCTGACTGTGTCTGTGGATTTTGAATTGGACGTCTGACTTCCTGGTTCTGACCGCTGCTCTGTATTACAACCTGTCTCCCGACTAGCCCTTTAGTTCTGCCTGAAATCCCTTTACTTACCTGCTATTCTCAAGTCTCTCCTCAGTAAGACACCAAACTACATTCATCTCTGCCAGCAGACTCCATTACCCATCAGGCCTCAATCACATCTCTCTCTGGTTCACCTCTCGCCACTCCCTCATCTTCTGGATTTGCTTACCTTGCCACTTTATCTCATGTGTGAATAATGCCACTTACCTGTTGTCTGCTGTTTCTCCATCTCTGGATCCCTGGCTGCTCACTCACCTGTAACCACCATTCAAATTATACAATAAACCTTTTAACCTTCAGTGTTTCCGGATCTCTATGAGTCCAATACCCCCTAAGTAGTTACACGCTTTCTTTTAGGGCCACACCACCTACGGACTTGACAATCTTTGATACATACATACATATTAAATTGAATTCACAGTGAATTCAAGTGCTAAGACATGAAGTGAAAGAAAAAGAAAATTAGAGATTAAAAATTAGGCATTCTGGACTAGAATGTGTAGTGCCTTGACCAATCATTTTTCAATGTAATCTTTTTTTTTAACTGATTGAGGATACCAAAAATTCATCAGTACCTATATAAGGCATTTGCCAAACCCACATTGGTTTGACAAACTACTGCTAAAACAAAGATCGACCATGTTTTAATGTTCAATGTTTAATGCAGAAACATGAAAGATGAAAACTTCTAGATTGGGTGAATGGTTTTTGTATGTAGTGTATTAGTAATGTTGTGCAATGTTTACTAACTCACTTTTATTTTAAATAGATCATGAGATTATTTGATATCTTTAAAAAACCTAGCATGACATGCTGCTGATTTGACACTTCACATTACAGCAGCATACTGAGTGCTTTTTTATCACTACTTTATGACACATCTGATTTTCACATATCACACATTTAAAACAGTTTTTCTTTCACTATCAGTTGAATTTACAGCTTTGCTGACAACTGAGAGGAAAAACAAACATTAAGTGAAGTAATTTGCTCTCGCGACTGGTGAAAATATTTTGGCAGGGGTACACTTTTACGAGTCAGTTTTCAGTTGCGCTGTAACCTCATATCACCACTAGTATCTGCCAAAGCACCATTATCATGCATCAAACAGCAAGTACATTTCACCCATTTCAGGCATGCTAATCTGGAAGTTGACTCATGGCAACTGGACTTCTTTTTTTTTAGGTTAAAGTATTTCACTACTCAACCAAGTATCTCCTTAAGTCAATATGCTTGTTAAGTGAAACAATGGAAAGCAAGGGTGTGGGCAGATGTAAAAGTCACACCTCTGATAAGCCTTCTTCCATAAAGTGGGTTGTTGAGTGTGGCCAACCTGGTGAATGTTTGAATTGGGCCCAATTTTCCCTGGAATGGTTGAAAGGGCAGCATGAGAACCTCATCCCAGTTAGTCTATGCCTGAGATCCACAGTAAGGAGACACAGAACAGACAAGATCCTTCAGAAGCCATAAGAACAGCTGCTTAATGAAAGGTCAAAGACAGGTTCCCTTTACCTCATTATCACCATACTGCCTGCGGATAAAGGAAAATGCACTGTCCTAAACACTGAAAATATAATCTCACTTTTGGAAATGGAACGGCATTGACAGGGGAACTTATCATCTGTATCCTGGGGTATAGACTTCCCATGATACACTAGGATAGAGCCCCCATCAGCACCATCATCAGCAATATTAACTCAAGTTACTTCCAACATTGCTAAATGCCTTGTTACAATTCTGACACCATTCACTGGACACGCTGACCACCACATCCACAATTCAGAGGAGTTTGCTTCCAAGGTCAGGGAGCTGAAACGGGATACTTATAAAGCCATTGAACCCTTTGATGTCACATCACTCCTCACCAGCATCCCCACTACTGCTGCTGTAAGAAGAAGACTGATAGAAGACAGCACCATCACCCCCAGAAGCAACCTTAATCCAGACTAGATCTGCTTCCTCCTGGACCTGTGCCTAAACAGCACTGACTTTACTTACAAAGGTGAGTTACTCAACATCACCCATTGTAGCCAACTTGTACATGGAAGACATTAAGGATAGAGCACTCAACTCCTTCCCAGGGACGACACTAGTTCAGGTACGTGGATGACATATGGGTAAAGATCAATGGTCAGGAAGTACAGGCTTTCACAGACCACATGCAATTTACCAGAGAAGAAATCAAAGATAACGTCTGGATTTCCTAGATTGCACAGTTCTTATGTTGTTTAATTGGACCTGATGGAAAGCTAGAAATGGAAATTAATAGGAAACCCACCCATGCTGACCAGTACCTTTGTTTGACTCACATTTTCCAATATCCACAAGACAAAACAGGACTAAAAAAATCATAGAGCAGAGAACATCCCCACCTACACATAAACCAAGTGCACCTTTAACAAGGCAGGATCCTGTTCTGAGTCCCAGGGCCAACAGAAGAACCTCATTATTACATACATTGCTGGTGTTTCAGAAAAGTTAGAAACATATACCTGTGCCCTTCAAACCCACTAACACATATATGCAGAGACTCGTCCACCCAAAGTGTGAAAACCAAAACATAAGAGGAGTGATGTTGAATATATTGTTCAATGCAGCGTGGAGTACTCTGAGCTGTACGTTGGTTAAAAGCCAGAAGCTACCTTTTCCCTAGAGATCCCCTCCCACTTCGAATCAGTCAGAGTAGCCTAGATTAATTAATGTAATACTCCAGTTAACACTCATGACTTGCTGCAGTCAGCCAATCACTGCACTTGAATGGTTTAGGGACAGGTTTTGAGTATGACAGTGGGGGCAATGGAACCATTACAGTGTTTATTGATTGGGGATTAATTATCATCACAGTGAAGGTATAACTTAATGGTATGAAGTCAAATCCATACTAGTGTCTTATGTGGCCCGACAAGTGACTTTAATTTAAAGTCTACTACAAGAACTACTAAGAATCCTGCATGCAAACGTCCATTCAGCCAAGAGTAAAATGATTGGAAGCAAGATATTTGTTGTGCTCAAAGAAAGAGTTCTTCTCCCAAGAGAAGACAGCATTGTCATCTCAGATTCACCAGCCCCCGCTCTCCATGCTTCCCTCCATCCCCCATGGGATTACTTCCACTAGAGTATGAAAATACCCTGTCACTTCATAAAAGCTTCCCTCAATTACACTTTATTTCACTTTTTTGCTGTTTTCTCTGGCTCTGGCAGATGATACTTGGACATGAAATGGAATTATTGGACTTATCAATGTAAGATGGCAAAGCTGGCACAAACAAAAGCCATTTGTCTTTATCCACCAGGGAAGTCTGAGAGCAGCCTCATTATACTGTGGCTTGAATTAATCTTGGGGCCCTGTCTCTCCGTTTCACCTTGGGAACCTGATACAATGTATTCCAGGGCTTTTAGAATCCTAAACACATACACTAACCCTTGGTGGAGGTTACTGATAGACTTGCATGTCAGGTGGAGGACAGAACAACACAGGACACATTTAATGTGAGAAAGAAAGGGTAAGGTTGGATTCCACTATCTATTACAGTTTCTACACATTTTTGTCTTTTGTTTCTATTGCAAAACAGCAAATTAGAAAAAAAAGATGCAGCAATCTATAGATCTACTAATTAATATTTAGCTTCAACAAGTGTATGAACATTCAATAACACCTACTTTTTCACTGCAATAACAACCATCCATGGTCATCATCATCATATTATGAGATTTTGGGCCTCATGAAAGAATAGTTCTGAAACCAAATATACAAAACACGAAGTCTATGCTTTTTAATGTAAGCCTGCTCTGTCAACTTGCAACTTCAGTTTATCACACAGTGCTGAGATAGATTTTCACTGAAAAGCCGAAGATTGTGATTGTCTAAATCCAGCATTTTAAACAACACAATACAGGCATATGTCAATGCAAATGAAATAACTAAAATTAAGTTAGCTTGAGCTATAGCTATATTGGAATAGTGAGAGTAATTCCTCCTGGATGCTGGTGTTGTATATTTTGCAAACCACTGTTTTATCAAAAATCCCTTCATTGTTTTAGAGTAATGCGATACAGGACCTTGAAATGAGAGACAACTCTTTTTTTCAAATGAAAAATCATTAGTAAATTTTTCTTTATTTTAACCCAAACCATCAAGCCCAATTTGCTTTTGTGCCTCATACGTGTAATTTTTTTGCCTCCATTAAATGAACTTGTGCTGCCACATTTAGTATTTTATGACAATAAAAGTAAGCTGCACGGTAACAGATGATAACCACTTTGCCTATTTGTAGGTACTGGCATCCTACTAAGTCAGGGGTCAGCAACCTTCAGCAGTAAAAGAGCCATGATCCCTAAAATACAGAAAACGCAGCATACAGTATATAGTTTTATTACACTAATAGGATGTTGTAGAACGGACCAGACGTCATCTGTGAACGTTTCATTTATATGTTCAATATCAACGTATCTGCGTCATTTACGCTGATTGTGAACATATGATCATGATGTAATCTAGCCGCAAATACGTTCCCAAGAAAATTTTTTTTAATGCAGTTTAGTTGTATATGGACGTAATAGGAGACAGAGGACAGAAGTGTTCATATTTCTATCTGCATAGCAGCGCTATTTGCCCAAATCACTTACATCTTTTGATTCGTAGTTGATTGAGTTTGCTTTATCACCAGTGAAAACAAATTAATCTGTCCATTAACCATTAATGTTCCATTGTCTTCTTTTGGATTTTGGATGCTTTCTTTGTATTTAAATCCATGGTTAGATTACCGGTTTAAAATTTAAAACAAGTCACTTGTCGGGTGGCGACAAGTGCGACACGTCCTTGAATTATTTTGTTGTTGCAGCTGTAAAAGTGTCATATAATATGCTGTGAGTATGAGCTTGTGTCATCTTTTCAACAACTTCTTTCAATAACAGACAGCAACAAAAAAACGGAATTAAAATTTAACGCAGTATCACTGAATAAGGTAAAATGTACATGTACACTAAATGTAGACGGTTCAACATAAAGTCTGAACTTATAATACGCGACAGCAGCAACAAGTGTGTGAAAGTCAGCGACTTTCTTTGGTTTTCATAGCGCTGCTGTGAACACATGCTTTGTGTTGCCGACCCCTGTACTAAGTCATATGTATGGGTTGATAAGAACAGATAAAGGAAGGTGTATTGGGTACCTGACGTGTTCACGGTTTCCTGCTCATCCTACGGTAGGCGTATTGTTACTTACTGTTTAGGACACAGACTTGTGTTTTGCTCAGAGTTTTGCTTCTCAACCAATGAAAACATTTGGAGTGGGCCCAAGACTACTGCAGCATTCTGCGACAGGACATTTTCATTTTAAATCTCTTCCACACAGCGGAGTTAATAGAACCATTATTATTTATAACCACTGAAAAGTTGAAAGTTTCTATCACAGGGTTCAGGTTTGCGACGTGCGCTCTGGGTGGTTTTGTGTGTGTGTATACAGTATGTCACAAAAGTGAGTACACCCCTCAAATTTAATGTTTGTAAATCTTTTATTTAGGGATGTTCAATATTGGCATTTTAAAACGCTATCTGATATAGCGATATAGTCTAACTCTTAATTTCCGATACCGATATAAACTGATACCAATATAGGCGGGGTGATGATGTCATCAAGTGTGCGCCAATAGACCTCTAGTTCAAGGTTGGCTCGGAAATGCAGAAGCCACAGGATACATTCATCCATCCATCCATTATCTACCGCTTATCTGAGATTGAGTCGCGGGGGCCTATCCCAGCTGTCTTCGGGCAAGAGGCAGGGTACATCCTGGACAGGTCGCCAGTCCATCACAGGGCCAACACACAGACATACAGACAAACAACCATACAGTCACACCTACGGACAATTCAGAGTCGCCAATTAACCTGGCATGCATGTCTTTGGATGGTGGGAGGACTTAAACAACACAATGTAACTCAATCACACTTCTGTGAAATCAAACTGTCCACTTAAGAAGCAACACTGATTGACAATCAATTTCACATGCTGTTGTGCAAATGGAATAAACAACAGGTGGAAATTATAGGCAATAAGCAAGACATCCCCAATAAAGGAGTGGTTCTCAGTTCCTATGCTGTCTGGCTGATGTTTTGGTCACTTTTGAATGCTGGCGGTGCTTTCACTCTAGTGGTAGCATGAGACAGAGTCTACAAAAAAACACCAGTGGCTCAGGTAGTGCAGCTCATTCATGTTGGCACATCAATGCGAGATGTGGCAAAAAGGTTTGCTGTGTCTGTCAGCGTAGTGTCCAGAGCATGGAGGCGCTACCAGGAGACAGGCCAGTACATTAGGAGACGAGGAGGAGGCCGTAGGAGGGCAACAACCCAGCAGCAGGACCGCTACATCCGCCTTTGTGCAAGGAGGAACAGGAGGAGCACTGCCAGAGCCCTGCAGAATGTCTCAACACACAGCAATTAATGTCTAAACCACTGGCAACAAAAGTGAGTACACCCCTGTGAAAATTGTCCACATTGTGCCCAAAGTGTCAATACTTTGTGAGGCCACCAGAGGTGGGTAGAGTAGCCAAAAATTTTACTCAAGTAAGAGTAGCTTTACTTCACAATAATATTACTCAAGTAGTAGTAAAAAAGTAGTTATCCATAAAATTACTGAAGTAAGAGTAAAAAAGTAAAAAAGTAGTACTCAAGTAGTGAGTAACTGTTTGATCGTAGTGTCTAATTTTTTTGAAATGACAAAAATATAAAATAATGTGTAAATTCTGGTATTTCTGAATAATAAATTAAAACTAAAAACTGGTAAATAAATAAATAACATATTTACAAAATAACAAATTAAGGCACAAGAAACACAAGTTTCCAAATCTTACTTTCTCACAACATAAAGCTTTTTAAACCAACACCTAGCTGACGTATGTATGTTTGAACTGTGACATTTCTCATGTGTTTATTCTTTCACTGTCTGCTAAGTCACATAGCACTTAGACTACTGTGAAGATATCTGGAAGTTGATTCCTGGCAACTGAAATTTTTTTTGTTAGGTTGAAACGTTTTATCCAAGTAGCTTCAACCAAACAAGAAAGAAATCCAGTTGCCATGAGTTTGAATTATTGTGAAATATTGATTATAATTTAATTTGACATGTGTGGATTACACACACACACGTCAACTGCTTTATTATTTTTAGTTTAAAATCAACTGTAACAGGAATTAACTACAATTAAAACCACTTAAAGTCTCTCCACCTAACTTTCCTAACTCAGCTTTATCACGCTGTTTTTCTTCCCTTCTTCTTTACTCTGCCCCACCTACCACTCACCTAAATAATAAGGACAGGTATGTAGACTTCAGCTCAGCATTCAGTACAGTTGTCACTCACCATCTGATTGGGAAGCTGAGCCTGGTTGCTCAATGGGAAAAGCATTAGACTGGGATGCAAAAGGTGGCAGGATTAAAGCTTATCCCATATATTATAACATGAAAATGTAATCAATGACAATAAAGCTGATTTCTTCTCCTCTCTGCATCTGGATCCTGCACTTCCTGATTGAGAGACCTCAAAGAGTCAGTCTGAACTGTTCCCAATTTACACTGTGACTAACACTATCACTGGAGACCACAGGGCTCTGTGTTCAATCCATTGCTATTCACTCTGTTAACACATGATTGTCCAGCAGCACGAAGCTCAATCCACATCATTAAATTTGCGGTGGTGTTGGGTTTTATCAGCAAGAAAAATGAGTCAGTGTAAAGAAAGGAGGTACAGTGGCTAACAAAATGGTCAAAAGATAACAACCTGTCTCTGAGTGTTAACAAAACTAAGGAGATGGTTGCTGACTTTTGAAGAACACTGAGAGGCCACGCCCCAATACACATTGACGGCTCTCCTATAAAGATTGTTAAGAGCATCAAATTTCTGTGTCCATCTGGCAGAGAATCCACCTGGTCCCTCAACACCAACTCCATAGTGCACTATGGACTAAACACACACACCTACACAAATACTTACAAATGCAAAATTGCACTAACAAGTACGTCTTACTATGTACTAGTCAGAGCTGTACTGTTTTGTTTTTTGTCCTTGTTTGCACACTATTGCACACATGCACCTTTTGAGCTGTCCTACTGAATTACTGAATAGGTTAACCTTCTGTGTGGTTTGTATTAGTCAGGTTGAACTAGGTGTACTTTTTGTCGTAAGCCTCTCCTCAGTGCAAATATCGATATATTCTCTCTTCTACTTTCAGTGCGTCTGTTCCATCAGAAATTAAACTTTGTGGTACAAACGCCGCTCCTCTCACGTCAATGTGACTTAGCAGCGCTGAGCAGACACATACAGACTGTAGTGAATGATGGCACAGAGAAAGAGGATCATCTACCTTATTTTACAGTGAAAGACGGGGACTCGGGTCTCCCACATCTCCGTCATGAACGGTAAACAGCATCGCTTCGTGTTAATAATAGTAGCGCGTCATTCATTCACAAAACTCTGTGGAAGTACAACGTGACAATACATCCTGATTAAAAACGTGATCAGGATTACGGTTTAGTTGTATGCAAACGTAATAATTAGGAGACAGGGTTGGAAAAAACATGAACAAGAGAGCAGCAGCTACAAAATAAACAGAGAGAGGAGGAGGGAAGACCCCCGTTTTACAGAGACAGAAAACCACTGCCAGTAATTGGGTTTTGCTTCCTGTATGAACCCCTCATGATTCTCTCCACAATAAAGTGAAACACGAATGTTTGACAGTCGACAATGAAAACCTGCATTTTTTTTGTAGTCGATGTCGTCGAATACATCAACTAATCACTGCAGCCCCATTGTAAATGTGCTTTGGAGACTCTAAATTGCATGTAAATGTGAATGTAAGTGTATATGGCTATCTGCCTCTACATGTCTATAAAACCCAGACCCAACTGATCCATAGAACATTTTGCATGGTTCTTGCTCTTACTTGGACATTTGGAATACTACTGACAAAAGCCCAAATGTTACAATTCACTTCATTTTGTGGCTTCACAGAAAAATAACTGTTAAAAACTGTTTATAATAAATTGGCCTTACCAAGTAAAACCTACTCCATGATTTTACAGACCATACTATTTAGAACATTATTTGAAATCAGTGCATGATATCTATGCAATCATGAGGTAAAAGTTGCTCCATAATTTTACAGATCATGCTTTGATAATTAGTATGTAATTACCACAGTATTAGAAAATTATATTATTTAATATGATTTATAATGATTGCAAAATTACTGTAAGAGCTCACCACATCACTATTTACCACATGCCAGCTCTTTTTTTTACCACTTAGCATGTGGTAAATTCTTATTACATAATAATTGGCACCAGAAACTTGGTTTGAAATATAAATAATTAATTCAACTTGATCAATAAATTATTTTTTTTATGAAATAAATGATGCAATGATGTTTAAATAGTGCATAAATGACATGTTAATGCCATTTAGTTTCAATTTCATTATAATTATGAGCAATTCACCAGGTTAATATAAAAATGTCCAACTTCTGTCACACTAATTTGTTGCAATTTCAATAGTGGAAGAATTTCTGTGTCATGTAATTAGTGGTCTTATATAGGTTACCCATTTTGTCTATATAAGTAATTCAGGGTTTTTTTTATGCTAAAACAAATCACAACACAGAAGCCATGTCAGAAAGAACAAGGAACACTGAATTCAAAAGTAGGGCGAAACATATTGAAAGTAAAAATAACATAAGAAGTATTTCAATCAGGAGATGCTAACAGAGTGAGATACTTATGAGGAATTAATGTAATCTACACAGCCAAGCTATGAAAAGCCAATAAATTGTATTAGCATTAATCCATGCTTGAGTAGAACTGGATACATCCAAATCAAAATTGTAAGCCTAACTGAAAACATTTACATTGTTTTAGTTATTTTTATATTATACATTTTGTGGTGCTTGCACGAAACATGTGGGGTGTAACATGTTTTGTATGGGCACTGTTGTTCCTACTCGCACCTATCGGTTGAATGTTTCACTTGCAATCACAACCACACTAGTTAAAAACAAGAACCTTCCAGTCATAGTAAAACTGTGTATGGGATCAAATCAACGCCTCAATGATTTTGTGTGTGTCTAAGAGATTTGTGCATAAAACAACATTTTGTCTGTTGTTGTAGAAAAACTTTGTTCAATGAATACTACAACTTTTATTGCTGGATATACAAAGTCAGGTAATACAGGTAATGCAGTCTGAAAGGATCTCTCCGCTGGTC
>JAUYWH010000001.1:23219623-23230892 GCA_034779795.1 Ctenopoma multispine
TCTGCTGCTCCTTCTTGTTGTATTGATCTCTGTTGCCTGTTGTTCTTTTCTCTCTCCTCTGTCCACTCACCCCAACCAGTCAAGGCAGACGGTCGCCCACCATGAGTCTGGTTCTGCTGGAGGTTTCTTCTGTTAAAGGGAGTTTTCCTCTCCACTGTTGCCTAAGTGCTCCTCAAGTGGGACTGTTGGGTTTTCTACATTATTCTGTATATATTTATATAATGTGTGAAGGTCTTAAACCTTATACTGTAAAGTGCCTTGAGATGACTTGTCTTGTGAATTGGCGCTATATAAATAAAGCTGATTTGAATTGAATTTAATAGTCAGACGGTGAGATAATGCACACGGGAACAAAATTTTGATGCTTTAAATATTGCATGTTCTCAATGAAAAAGTAGCTATTCTGTTCTATTTTATGAATTGATTCTTATGACTAACAGGTGACTGGCTTACAACTGTGCAAACAGAGCACAATGGTTAACTGTTTCTCCGATTCCAGTCTTTATGCTAAGCTAGGCTAATAACATCCTGGTTCTATCTTCATAAGGTCAAAGTATTAGGTGAGATATGATGATTGACATTCATGGTAACTAGTCAGGCTTCGCGAACAAGCACATAGATTGTGATGAAATGCAAGAAAAGTTTGGCTGAGAGCTGTTTGCAACACATTATGTGAACTGGAGTCAATGAACCTTGATGTTCTGAGAGCAAATAAGCTTTGCTTGCCAGCAGTTTGACTAGGATAGGATAGTGGTCGCCTCCTAACTTTCTGCCTTGTTATGAGTCTAAACAGGTGTAATCTTTTTACTTGCTGTTATCTCACTGTAACCTGAGATGTTTTCTCATTTATCATCAAAATGTGTTATTCTGATCAGTCAGCTGCAACAAAGGTCAATTTCAATTACATTGTGATACTAAGAAAACAAATGCCTGTTAGGTCATTATGTCTGATAATGGGAAAACAAAACATAAGACAGCGATGGCCTCTCTGACCTTTCTTATGTAAATCCTTATGATCTCCAGTTTTATGGTGGCAGCCTGATAATCACATGGCGATTAATTTAATATTAATCTCAGGATTTTAAGGACAATAACTGATTGTAAAATTGTTTACATATCCCATATTGTTTGTATCCTGATTTGTGTTCTTGTTCAATAGAAATTCATGCTTTTGGATTTAGCTTTATGCATTTCTTTTCTGGTAAGTGAAGTTATATTTAATTGGAAATCACAGGACTACACATTTCAGCTTGTTTCCCCCTGAGCCTCCATTAGCAGCAATACTGTGTGTTCATTCGTCTGCCACGTCAGAGCTGACAGCTACTGGCTTTTATTCAACCAGCAAAATTACCTCTGATAAATACAAGGACATTTTCTACACAAAAATCTAATGGAAAAAGGCTGACTCAGACATGTTATATAGATTTGTCTTTGTTCAGAGACAGCTAGTTAACAGCACAACTCTGTCTAAACACAGGCAGCAGATCAGTACACCTTTTTTTTTCAGTAATTATTAGACTGAAATAATGAAATCAGCTTCAAGGTGTTTGTGTTGGTAAAGAAAAACAATAGCGGTAGGAATGTTTCCCCCCCAAGTAGTGTCAGTCCTAGCCTTTCTGGGCCCCTACATAAGCGTTTTGTAACTCCTGGGGTCCCTAGGGGGTCAGAGTCTAAGTATGTAAGGAGGGGTTTAAGAAAGGTGACAGGCAGTGAATAACCATTGAAGCCATCTGGATTTGTGTCACAAAAGAGCCACAGCCACCAAGAGCTCTCAGTACACAGGTCTGTGGTTCACCCGAGTCGCCTCTGTGACCTGCAACCACTTTAAACACTTGATAAGAACTGTGTCACCTCTGTGCTTTCTAACCACGTTTTCCCCACACATTCTGGTGTGCTCTGTTTTGTTTTTCATTATTTCTATACTCAGATACAGATGTAGCTCACATGATCCCACCAACAGGAAACACTTCAAAATAAAATAGCACTGACAGACGTATAAATTACTTATTTACCTATTTACTTTGTTTATGTAAATTAGGTATTTTCCTGTGGTTTCTACTGGTCTACAATTTCAACAGCTAGTGTGTATCAATGTTTTACAATATTTATTCTTAACATTGTTTGAAGAGGCTGTATTTACTTTTTTACTGTATATTTTAGATGTTAGTGGTGATGTTAGTAGCAAAGCATATTTAACTTTAAGGCTTCATCATAAAGGCAATATGGCAATTAGCACTTACAATTGAGATTAGTTTATCTATGGTCATGTATTGGCCTGATTGTCTGATGTTTGATGATGATTTTGAGAACTTTTCACTTGCCAATTTCCTACTTGTTGCTCTGATCGGGTCAGACTGAATCATCAGCACAACTCAAACTTGTTTCTTTTAAAACCTTTGCCAGGAAACAGCTGGGGCTGATTTACAGAATTACGCAGAGAAAACCCAACATCAACAGAAGGCCTGCTTGTAGAAGACTGTGGTGGATTTCACTTGCTACCAAGTCCTGTCTGATTTTCATTAGATATATCAGAAAATGAATAAAATCTTGGCACTTTAACAAATCACTTGTCTGTGAATTACACTTGTTACCATCCATAAGTGTTGGCATCTCACAGTTTCTGTAAAAATATATTTGATTTACCCTTTAATTACTCAGCTAAGAACCTTCGAAAAGAGATTAAGAACCTGGACAGCAACATTAGATTCTGACAAGACAAACATGAAACTCACAGTTACACTATCAAAAATTTTTTTAATTTGCCAAAAAAGTACATGACACAGAATAGTAGAGAGATGAGGAAGTTTAAGATCTGTTGGACAGAAGCTGCATCATAGAAGTCAGAGCCATGTGCACACGTTTCAGTTCAATCAGAACATGTTTGTCGGTTTAGGATCTCAGCGGTGCTCAAAACTGGTGACATGCCACTTACAAGCATGAATAAAATCAGAACTGAAAATGAATGTAGTGTGACTGCAGCCTGCGAGAGCAGTAAAAGTGACCCAAAACAACACAGTTGTGAGTTGGTCAACTAAACAATGAGCTGAAACTCGCAATAAAGCTCCGGTGTTGAGTGAAAATAGACTTTCACATGGGCACACAGCAACTAATTATAGAACTGTTAGAGTTGCTTTGAAAAGAAATCTTAAAGCAAAGAAATATTGTACACAAATTGCTAAAACTTGTAAAGTCCCTTTTCTGACAGACAATTTAATAGTACATCCGTTCATCATGTAACACTTCCTTTGCAAAAAGTCCCCATAAATATACCATAAAACAACAACGTGAAATACACTGGTGTCAGGGATATTAAAAAAAGATAAATGAAAATTAATTAGGGTTCTGAGTTATCACTGTGGCTGTTCAGATAACAAAGACGTGGTGCCTGGATTGGTAATTTATGTCAGTGCTTGAACGATGCTGCTGGGTCAGCATTCCCATTTCCATTTCATCAATAGGGTGCCTCACATATTTCACAAGGTGATTTGTTCATTAAGATGAGAATGGGCTGCTGCTTTCAGGAGGTAAGTGCCCACTTCAAAGCATCTGGAGACACATATCATGATGAACAGCTGAGATACATAAAAACTTCCTGAGCTGTCTTAGTTGCACTGTGAAAGGAGACAACAGCAAAGAAAAGCAATGGTGCAATAATTCATATGGCTGGTTACTGGCGGACTCTTGAACACAGTCAAGGTTTTGTAGCTCCTTCACTTACACTTTAAGCTGTAATGTTCATCATGTTGGAATATTTTGCTGACTATAGCTTCATATGTTCATATCGGCTGAACAGAGGAACTTGCAGATACTTTTGTTGCTCCTCTTCGCTTTTTTTGCTCCACTTTGGCTAAATGGCTATGGATTCCTGGTCACTCCATCAACCTTCATTAACATAGGAGGGTATTTCTTAATGGGATTTGAATTACTCCCAATAACTCCACCACATAGCAGGTCACTCTACTCTCAAGGCACAGCAAATTAAAAATTCAATATCTAGTTCTTTCCTGCAATTACTTCCCTGGCAGTGCTGGATGGCAGCAACACCACCACCACCAGCAAGCAAGAAAAGGAGAATATTCAGTGTTTCCAACAATTATCTTCATCTTCTCCTAATCAGCATTTAATTATACTGTTTATCTGTAATCTAAGCTAATGAGATGACACTCAATGTACACCGCAAAGGCAGTAAAAGTATTGCCATTCTGTGAGCAACACTCGACAAATCACTGAGCTTCATTTTATTACCTGCAGTGAAAAAACAGGACCTAATGTGTGAACACTTGTCAACTTTGTGAGATGAGGCTTTTTGTTTGTGCTCCCAGTGTGAAAATGCTTCCTGACCAAACCTTTCAGCTTGACACATGCAAAGTGGATTAGAATCTGACTGTTGCTGCTGCATATGTCTTTGTTAAAAAAAAAAATGATATTGAAATTCTCTATTACAGGTTATGTTTTATTTTTACAATATCAAATCAGAACTTTGCTTTAGTCAGTGTTTCTTTGTTTTATTTTAGTTTTTTCTGGGTCCAGTGCCCTACCAACTGATTAACAGCCATTTATTGATTTATTTATATTTCGTTTTAGTATATTTTATTTTTAGTTTAAGTTCAGTATAAAAAAGGTTGAATTTGCATATCTTATAGTTATGGTTTCACATAACTATATGTGTTGTCACAGTTCCTTAGCAATGTTAATATAAAAAGCATTTTTTTGAACTACCACTAACCAACCATTTTAGCTTATCCTGTGGTTGGGGTCTTGGTCTGCACATTGATTTGACACAGATTTTTATGCTAGATGCACTTCCTGCAAAACCCTCATAATTTTGTTTAATTTTGTGAAGGTGCACTGGCTTGTGAAACCTCAGTGGCTGGTGGTTTTGGACATCTTGGGAGTTCACTGTCTTGTTCAGGGACACTATGGCCAGGAGGAGTCCCTTTGCTAACCGTCAAGTTAATAGGCAACCGCTTGCGCCACTGCCGTTTTCCTCTAATAAATTATTTTGTTTAGTTTACAACAAACCCAAACCCATTTCATACATCCAGAAGCATTAATTTAGAGTGGCGTATCTTTCTACTTGACGCATGTTAAATCCCATCCATTCTCCTTTTAGCTAGGTTGTAGTCTCCAGTAAAATGTGACTGCCAAATTATGTTCACCTATTAAACACACATGTAATAGCCAGTACTGAGATGAGTGAAAATTATTCAAATCATGTCCAGATACCAGTCAGGCAGTATACAACGGTGGTAGTTAAGTGCAAACAGTCTGTTGGGAACAATACTCACATGAAAGTACAGTTGTAGGGAAATGGACCAAAACAACATGCTAAAAGATGTTAAAATGCTTAAGAGATCTGAGAGTGCCGAGTACGAAGATAATTATCTGTGGCATCATCAATACATAAACTTACATAAGCCAGTTTGGGCTCCAGTCTTTCATCTCCAATTAGCAGGTTAACTTTGGCTTCTGGGATGGGCCCAGCATACTTTAGCCGATTATGGAACATTATTCATCTTAAGTCTGATTTGAGTTCAGCAATCTGGGGGGGGGGGTCTGAAATTGTTCAATTTTCTGATTTGACAAATGGTCAAGACAGTAGGGTGGAGAGACCAGATCAAGACATACAGTAATTGTCATAAGACATTTAACAAAGAACTCAAATATTAAAGCCCATACATGAGATGGTTTCATGTATATTTTAATAAGATGATGTCTGCCTTCAGTTGTACAATGAGGGAAGGACACAAAAAGACTAGAGGGAGCATTAGAATGTGAACAGAGCTGTAGGAAAAAAATATTCTGGGTGAGTTCACTAAATTCATTTTAGGGAAGTCAGTGAATGTCTGAGACACTCACCACAAAATTCAACACTAGGCAAAGATATTTTTTTGCAAATTAGAGAACTGGCAGGAGGTTGGAGTTTGTCGCAGCATTAATACAAAGTTCAACAGATAAAACATATTGTGTCCTAAAATTACAAAGAATATCCTTAGGTACACACACACACACACACACACACCTCTCCACCCTGCTCTTCTCACTGTAACATCATTCCTATTTGTTTGGATGCAGCTGTGTTGGAGCTGCCACCACTGGCTCATTTGCACACACGTATCTTCCCAAGCTGGGCTTTTACAGCCCCCCCTCCTCCTCCCCGCCACATGCCCCACACTCTGTCTCTCCCCCAGGAGACAACCTGGCCACGCTTGGAAGTACGACAGCTGGAGCCGTGCATAGACTGCAGTCAAACACTTGGAAGCACAGATCATAGAACACAACTGGTGCAGCTGTGGAGGAAGAGTAACTGGTTACTGCAAAGCTATTGTGTGGATGTGTTGATTCTGTAAAGCATTTTTACATTTCAGATCTGGCTTTTTGGATTTGGTACTAAAGTCAATTAAAATTCAGTTAATTACTTGGTTTATGCAGTAAAATCTGGCTTATTTTTATTAGTTATTATTGTGAGTTCTGTATCATTACTAACAGCTGGACCTTAGGTTGAGCTGGCAGATGATCTTTCATTAATAGCTATTGGCCTAGATGTACTTAGTTGTGGCACATTGGGGGTTTTCGATCTACTAGGGAGGACTAACATCATGCAGTGAGCACATTTACATAGTGATGATTGCGCCAGGCTGTACCAAATTTGAATCTATTACACATTATATCAAGGTATTTATTGTTCTAACAGTCTCCCATTTAATTGGTGCTATTATTATTAGAAAAGTGAGTTGGCCTTGACAGAAACAACACATACAGTATGCCATACACACTATGTGGTACACAGCAAATGAATTGTCACTATAGCAAAATGTTGCTATTGCAGATTTTTTTGTAGTAGATGGAGCTGCACAGATCTTCAAGACAGATAGTTTGTTGCAGTCATGACAACACTTTGTAATATTCATGCAGCCTAAAGGGCAAATATCAGTAATGTGATTAAAAAGACAGATCAGTTGAAAATCAAAGCACTTCATTTTCCTTTAAATTCAGATATTAGTCAGCTCCTCTAAAGTCTCTGCAGAACAAAATCCCATGATTTCCCAGGGGAAAACGTCTGGAGAGATTAAACAACTGAAGGTGAAAAAATAAAAAATAAAAACAGTACGAAGGACCCTTTTAGCTGCAGGACAACGTGTTGTGAACGCTCATTTAAATCCTTTCAAATCATGTACACCGATCATGACCGTACACCAGCACATGAAAGGTAAACTGATGCAGCAGTGTATGGCAGCAGCATGAGTTCACCTTGATATGCCCTTCAGTCTCTTTGATTGTTAAGCCCAGATTTACCAGAGTTACCCCAAATAAGAGTAGTCAACACAAAGCCATATCTAGCTGTCCATATTTAGAATTATATGCTTTAGAAGTAGTTTTCCTTCTCACCAACAGACTGTAGCGATGGCAAAGAATACAAAGCAGAACTCAGAAGAAAATGAAGATAACATTTGTGCTTTCCCAGAACTTTTATTCAGTCTAAAGAGGTACTCCTCCTCCTGATCACTACAATGCCAACACTTGATTAATGATGAGGTGCTAGAAAATGCTATTTGGAGATACTACATTAAAGTTCTGTTAAAACAGAGAGGAAAATAAGTCTTTGGGATGGTTTTAAGTTTAACTCAAACATGAAACTAAAACATGCAATGACAAGCCCAACCATCCACAGCTTTTCAACTTCTATAAGCAGAGTTTGCATTGCAGCCAGGTGATAGTAACTATACTTTTTAATTACATTTAAAAGCTAGGACCGCTGTAATCATTGTTTTTCTGTAACTTAGCTAAAGGAATGTGTCTGTCCTAAAGTTCATACAGTTGCAGCATACCCAGTTCATCACTTAAGTCGATTATGTTTGAAGCATGTTTATACTACTTTATTGAAAATTACTATGGTTATGTTCACAACTAAATTAACCGAACATCTTTTATAAAGTGTTTCTTTTTCCTTGACAAACCTTCACTACAAAACAAAGTTACAAAAAGCTAAATTAATACTGACTGATCTTTCAGCTTCTTTTCCCTCACACAATAAAAATTTAAATTGGTTTCACAAAGCTGAAGCTTACATCACCTTAGACACTGCTGTGCTACTACTAGAAACACGTAAGGTAATAAACTGCAACAGCGGTTTATGTGTTAAAATATTTGCAATGACAGAAGCTGGTTAGCTGTTCCAAGCTTTCAAGTCTTTATGCCTTTGGTTTTCCTAAAGTGCGAAAAGCACAAGAGTGTTGTACAGTTGCATACATCTATCTCATGGACAACACAGCAATTCTTTATTTTAATACATATAAATACATATAAAATGTCTAACTTGACTTTCTCAAATTTTTTTTTTGGTTGTTGCAATGTTCATGAGTCACGCAGACTCACATTATATCACACATTGCTTTCACCTGGGGATTTTCTTCTTTTTTACTTCAGGCAGGCCTAATTGGAAGCTTATTAATAGTGGCATGCAACAGGTACCACACTACAAAGTCAGATGTAGCTTGAGATACTCGAAGAAAAAAAAAAAAAACCCTTCAAATACAAATCACCAACCATTTACTTTAAACTGAAATATTTTAAATAGAGCTATCAAATTAATTGGCAAACATGCTTTATATAGTAAATTGTGAGGATTTGAGAGAGTTGGATTCAAAAAAGCAGTCTGAGCACAGAGGATGATTTTAGAGGATTTATTGTAAAAGGGAAAAAAACAACACCAGTAGGTGGAAGTAGCAAAACACAGAGAGAGTAATCAATAGGGGAGTTATTGTCCCAATACGGAGGAGCAGGCGAGTGTGCAAGATGGCTGCCTCCAATTTCAGCTCCTGACACGGGGTCTCCAGAATGGCAGGTAAATGAAAACCAGGCTTTAACAAGTATAACTGAAAAAAAAACACAAACACAACCAAATCCTCTTCAGAAAAATCCACCAGAATTCATCCCACAAAGTTCAAAACTCACAAGCCAAGAAAGTCCAGCACACAAAGATAAAGTCAGATGCAACCCAAGTCCATAAAGATAAACAGAGCTGGTGCTGAGCAAAAGGCAGAGAACTAAGTCCAGGGAGCAGAGAGGTCCAGAACCCAACAATCAGAGCTGAACTTACTAGGCCAACAAGGGGCAGGCAGAAGCAGGATCCAGTAGTCATCAGTGCAGGAATGAATGGCTGGAGAGTTACACTGAGGGGTAAACAGAACCAACAATCTGAAAAATGGTGAGTGTTTGGTGAGTTGCTTTTAAAGGGGGAGGTACAGGTGAAAGCAATCAGGGCTGTGAAGCATGCAGAAATAAGAGACTGAACAGACAGGAAGTGACTGGGAATTTCAAAATAAAATAAGACTTTCAGGCGTGACCATGACAGTATATGTTTTCTGTTCATGTATTCTGTTCTGTATAAACTGAACTGTTGAAGTATAAAAAACATCACATCGACAACACTAGAGTTGTGTCACTTATTAAGCGACTAATATTTCAATCACAACCTTGAAGTCAAACCAGATACTGGTGTCAGAGAGGCTTTTATGCACTCACATCTCACACCTGACATCAATGCACAGGTGACACGGACACAGGTGCATCCAGGCTAATCGCAGGAAAGGACAGAATACCAACGCACAGTCTACCCACATGGTTTACACGAAACACCATTAAATACATAAGAACACTTCTAGTGGAGATACAAAAATAATTGCACCAAACTTCAAAAGGACGACAAAAAGACTTTGCCTTTAAAGGCATTTCCACAAACATAATAATAATAATTGACACTTTATTGATCCCCTTGGGGAAATTCTTTGTGGACAGGCTGCCCCTGTGAGGCACCAAGGGTCACGGTATCGGCTTCCAAGGACACCTCGACATGTAACCTGCTGAGATTGCGAATCTAACCACTCACCTTCGGGTTTGAAGATGACTGCCCTACCCACTGAGCTATCATCCCACCCCAATTAATTAATTAATTAATTAAACCAACTGTTCAGGAAAAAATAAAAAAGTTCTTGCTTTGCATGTCAAGTTTAGGAAAATGTCCACATAATATTGCAGAATAATGAGTCAAATCCTAATGTACCTTAAGTATGTTTTAAAAATGTACCACACAAACAGATCTAAAGCGTTCATAAGAAAAGACAACCTATCAGCATGTATACCTTCAGATTTATTTTCATAAACATAAAAAAGTAAAAGAACTAAATATATCTATATGTAAAATTCCAAATTATATTTAGAAAAAACAACATATAATATATATAATAAAAGAAGCATAATTGTAAACATCAGACCACAATTTCTAGCCACCAGCACAGTATACTTCAATGGCAGCAAGTAAGTAAGCTGTGTGGTTTTATTATTATATATCTATTATAACAGAGAAAGGATCAAAGCCAGAAATTATGTCCAGGATTGCCCATGTTGACAAAGTTAAAGATTATCTTTAAAGACCGCAAAGTTGCAATCAGCTCAAAAATCTGACTTATGTGCTGCTTGGTCATCTCAATATTCTCGTATGCCTGTGAGACTTGGACTCTCATAGCGGACATATAGAAAGAAGGGTACAGGCCACAGAAATGAGATGCTTCCAAAGACTCCTTGACATCTCATACTTAGACTATATTCCCAATGAAGAAGTAAAAACAGAGTCAAGCAAAGACAATCCTTCAAGGCACTGTAGAAGGTGGAGAAAAAGAGACAGACATAATGGACAGGCCTGAAGAGGAACGACACCCTGAGGAAGGCAGAGAGCTGAGAAGGATAGAGGGAACTGGTGGCTGGATCATCTGTGGCACAACGGTCAAAAAGACTAAGGGATAAGTGAATTAAAACTAAATTTAAAATGTGTAGAAAATATTCACACACCTTCAAGAGTGAGTGTGTGTGTGTGTGTGTGTGTGTGTCTGTGTGTGTGTGGTGTGTGTCTCATGGTGAACACTTCCCGCAGAAAGAAGGATCAGAGGGATGAAGCAGATGTCTTTGTGCAGGTGAGATCAACAGGGAGGCTCACCATCTGTGATGACTGGTTTCTCAGGTTTAGTGAGACAGTATTCATTGATCGGCCAGCTTGGTAGGAATAATAGAGTGGTTGCGTATCCAGAGCACACAAACCGAACATGGACAGACCCTGACAGAGATTTTGTTTGAGAGTTTGCTTTGTTAGACGTAATCAGTGATGGCCCGAGCCATGTTGGTTCCGTGTTGTTTAGCTTAACTGTTAAGAAAATGTTCTTGGACGCGCAAGTCACGGGTTCTCGACCAGTCTAGGCCTTCATATATATATATA
>JAUYWH010000001.1:23247220-23258717 GCA_034779795.1 Ctenopoma multispine
TCACTCTGCGGTCCAGCTCACCCCAAAACACATTGAATGAGAAGGTGTGTCCAAACTTTTGGCCTGTGCTGTATATATTTTCCATTTTTGCAATGTTAATTTGAATGATTAAAGTATTTATTATTTCATTCAGTATCAGTTACAGCACTTAATTATTTTGTTATATTATGTTACGTGTGCCACATTTAAGTTTTAGTATTTTACCTTGAGAAAATTTGTTCCTACCTGCCCTGGCACACGGGGAATGTAACACCAGGTGAGGAAACAACGTGTCTCCGACAGAGTAAGTAAGGAGCAAATACAGAAGGTTGGAATGTACTGTCATGCTGTTGAATTTCACAAATACAATTGTAGTCAGATAATACCCACAGCCCAGAGACTGGAGCAAACTACCAGCAAAGCCTTCATTGTGTTGCTTAACCTAACCTTGTTGTTTCTGTGCCTTAACATAACCAAACTGTAAAGGTTCCATAATGACAACTGCATATTTATAAATGTGCCCATGTTTACAACAGCCATTTCAACTACCTGCTGCCAAATGGTTACTATTGCAAGACATGCCCTTGTGTCATATGAAGGGGATGGAACAAACAAAATAGTAGTAGTAGATAACAGAAGAAAGAGTAGTGGTGGCATAACATAAAAGTCCTTTCAGGGAGGAGGACAGGGTGAAGAGGTGGGAGATAAAACACTGAACTTGAAGCAAGAGACATCAATTCATTTCCCTCTTTTAAAATATCAGTCAGTGCTGTACCTTTATTTTAATCCAAAATCTTTCCCTAATCCTAATTAACTTGTTTTTATGCCCAGCGTAGCTGTTTTTGTGGCTAATCGTAAGAGTGTTGTTTTTGTTCAGTAGTCTCTGAAACCTTGTTGCTCTGCATTTATTATTACTATTATTAACCATGACAACTAAGGTTCGGTGCATGATATTGCATGACAACCACCTACTGAGCAGATTTGCAAGAAGAGAAGGCAGGTCCAGTCTATAATAACATCAGATAATGACATTTAATGGTGTCATAGCATCCAAAGTGGGTGCTAGATGTTGCTTTTCAATGGAATATGATTTTTACTGACAATAAAGGTAGGCCCTAAGAATACTTTATTACTTCTGGACCAATAAAAGAAAGCAAAAGTTTCCTATTTGATAACACAGCATAGACACAGCACTGAATGTAACTGTAGTGGGAATCAGTAATAATGTTGGAAAGCTTGCTAACTTCCACTTTATCCCTATTTTCCTATTGAAATGCAACACTACAGTAACAGCATGGTGGTTGAATGTTGAATTTTGTAAAGGCCAGATGGCTCAAATCACCAACAGCTGACACCAAATTATAAAATAAATGCAGTTACCAAGCAAAAGAAAAAAAACAAAAAAAAAACAAGAGAAAGCCATAAATCCTATAAATCCTATGGCCTACATAGCGCTCTCCAGCCTACATTGTTCACACTTCAGCAGGAACAGACTGTGCACAAGTTGAACATTCCATATCCACCCAACTGTGTGTCATTTTTAACTTGCAAAGGTTTGAGCACCATCTGCAGCGTTCTCTGAAAATAAGCTCTAAGTGATGAATTCATATACATCTTTAATACGACGGGACAGGCACCACGCTGAGCTGAAAGTCAGTTACTTCAGTCCTCGATTGACATTCTGGGACTCAGTTACAGCGGACTCTGTAGGGAGTGTCTTTTAACATGTTTCTCTATTTGCATGTTTCCATAAATGAATTGCCTCATTTTCATTTGGTATATTATTTTAACTCATCTGTCTATTCCTTATTATGTTGTTTTTGCTATAGACTAATGGAGACAATAAATCATAAAGTAAATGCATATATTCTTTTACTCGTATTTTTTGCTCCTACTGGGTACACCTGTTTGTACTGGAATTAGCTTTGTTATACACTTCTCTGCATTTTTCTAATGTCGTTTCTTTACCTAGAATAGCACATTATGAATCAAAGAACCTCTGTATTGATGCAAAAATACAAACTCATGTCAATTAGTCATATTTTTCATGACTACTGACTTTATTTATGATAACATATTAGTAGTAGTATTGATATTGAAAAAAGGGTATTCTTAAATTAATGTATTAGAGATCCACTCATGTAATTGACTGAAGACTGCCATTATTCAATGACAGCTGACCCTCAGGAAAAAGAAGTTGGGTCTTTTAATCAGAGAGCTTGGATGACACCTCTAATGATTATCTGTTACTTCTGCCAATTTGAGATAGATTGAGTTGGCCCAAGAGATTCTGGGTTTCTTTGCATTTCAAATCACAGAGGTCCATTTACTGCCAAGAAGTCAAGTGGGAAACACTCAGTATCCAGTTTTTAAGATCGTATACATCTAGATGAAAGTGGGTTGAAGCTCAATATTACACTCAGAATGCTTACATACAGTATAAAATAAATACACTGTCCAAAAAAAAGCTTAGTCTTAAATTATACTCACAAATCAGATCTGAATTCACAAATCACAGCAAATTATAATGTGACTCCTGGACAGTCTCCTAATATCTCATAGGTTCTCAGTTGGATTTAGTTCAAGGGAACAGGATCTGCCTACACACTCCGGCCACATAAAGCCAGGCATTGTCCTTTGCCAGGAGGAACCTGGGGGCCTTACTGCACCAGCATAAGGTCTGTCAGATAACATCTTTCTTAGTCATATACCTAACATAATGGTCCTATACTTAAGACAATCTATTATAACATAATGTACTTTGTCATTGTTAAAGGTGTAGGTGGAAATTAGTTTGCACAGCTTGCACAGCACATAGAATAACCGCATCAGAAGCTGAATGTAACTTCTGTATTAAAGTGTTTACAGTTTCACTACGTTTTGTTTTAATTGATTTTACACTAGTAAAAATCATGTTTATGAAACTTTTTTTTACATTCTTGAGGCGGAAAAGTAAGTGGCTCACCCAGGGTTCAGCCTGACAAATTAGCCAATCAGCAACAAGAAGCTATGCAGTGTTGGCACGTCCACAAACTACAGAGGGTTTTGCATAGCCTGCTGCAAGACGCTTCCAGCAGCCCAACTTACATCAGACTGTTACCCATACAAATGTAACAGAAAGACAAAATCCTTCAAATAGAATCCAGTGCCTGCTGACAGAAATACAAATACAATACAAATAATGAATGAACCAGGACCAGTAGTAAACTAGATTTAGCAATTTCCGGAGAAATTGCGTGGGAGAGCTGGCCTGAGCAGTGGCAGGGTGCTTGCACCGCGAGGGGGAACATGCCAAGCCACGCTGGAGGGACACAGCCGGGGTCGCGGTGGGGTGCAGACGCTTCCACGGGGGAAATCGGGTGGGTCGTGGGAGAGGCACATGCACCAAAAGGAGGGTCAGTCACTGCAAATGTAATGGATCAATTGCAGTAATAATGGAATGGATAAGAAGACGCAGACAGACTGTGCAAAAACACTTCTGATTAGATTATATTTCCAGTTCAATATTTTTTGTGAATTAATATTTAATTTGAAGCCTGTTTTTTTGTCAATATGAAATAAGAATAAATAAGAAGCTCTAAAGGTTACCAATCAAGGAGAAGGAAAAGAAATTCTGATTAGAAGGGGGAGTCCCACTTCAAAAACATTTAGAAGTGAATATCTTTTTTTTAAAATTTACAATAAATATTGCTCTTATTTTGAAGGGCAGGAGTCACTTCCGATTCAACGGAAGTCACTTTCGGTACAGCGGAAGAGATCATCGTATTTACAGTTCTCCAATATTAACACCAAGAAAAATGACAGCACACCATTCATAAATTAGAAAAAGAGGATAACGTACTACCTCTAATTACTTCTTACATATTGACATTACATTACTGTCTGAAAATGTATCTCACAGGACATCCCTGGGAATTAGAAAAACCTGTAAGTCACATTTTTTAATGCTTCTGCTCACCTAAAATATGGATCGTCTGATACAAAGGGTGTCAACTTCTCCACTGTTTAATGTATCACGGTGTACATACCTGCAGAAATTCTAACACTGTGTTATTTCAGTACTTTTAAAGGGGACTTCAGCATATAAGACAATGATCACAATTGTCATAAATTGTGATTGTGAATTGCGGTTTCTTGATTTTACAGGAAATGTTTTATACAATCATGTGTAGCAACATCATGTAAAATACACTCCCAGTTTATCTATTGACTCATTCATAAAGGCAAACATTTTCTCTGAGAACTTTAACTCCTCTCCTCCCGTTGGGAACTGGGATTTGGCTGTAAACATGTGACAGAGCTTTCTTGAGGTGATAAAAGCAGCTTTATTTGCAATACAGGGGCTGGGATGACAGCATTTTATGATGAAAATTCAAAAAAGAAACTTGTTCTAAGACAAAACCTTCTCAAGCTTACCCATGAGACATAATAAAGCATTGGATACGAAAACATGTTTTTCTTCTCACAAGTATAAAGGTTTTGTATTGCAACCCTTGAGTCTCCTAAAGAGGTTTTTCAGGGGCTTTAGGTCAAGTGATGGAAGTTTTTCCTGATTAACTAGCAAGTGACAATCAGCAGAAATGTTAAGATAGTTTTTAAGATGTTTTTTGTAGGCTGATTAAGTTGATTAATGAGAATGGAAGACCAGACTTGGAGGACATACACACACAAATTATTCAGCACATTATTCTATCTGTACATAATGCTGTAAAAATATGAAGTGAAAAAATGATATTAAATCTTTTACCTGAAACTGACTGCTGTGAATATTCTACGGAATGATTTGCAGTGTTAGTTTTGAGCGAGGCTAATAGATATAGTTGTAAATGATTAAACAATAGAAAAAACGCAACATATCGTGATGATAGAGAAGACAAGAAATGTCAGCATTTTCAGTGATAGTCTGACTCCCAGCCTGCTGCCTTCTTAACTCTCACATTTCTGTTTCCATCCCTCCTCGCCTATGGCTGCTAACAGGAAACACTGTTTTCATATCAATATGGTAACTGCCTCAATCTCAAGCTTCTCATCAGACACCCTAACGAGGTTAACTGGATATACGTAATTTACTGACATATATCTACTATCTCACAGCTCCACAGGAAATGTAGCAGACATGAGCTTGAATACACAGTGCTGCATAATAAGGAACCAAAGGTCAACACAATATATTTGTCACTTTGTCGCTTCTCAACATCTCAAATTAGTTATTCTATAGAAAATGAAAATCAATGAAAACTCAAAGCTAGATTATTTTAAAATGCTGTTGTCTTTATTTTAAAAACTCCTTCTCTTACATGTTTTTGTAATGCAAATGTTAAGGATATTTCAGTCTGTGCTGAAGTGGTAGACTGACATTAACTATTACATACAGTAGATTGCCATCAAATTTTCTATGTTCACGGATTTTCCCACAATTCTGCTGAATTTGGTGATGCCCCCAATTTTTGCCATCTGGCCACCATATGGACACACACTGGAAGGTGTATACCCAAAGAGAACCCACGGCACAAGCTCACACGCATCGGGCTTGGATCAGATTCGTACAGAAATATGAGGCTCGATCCTGTAATGATTAGTACAGGACTCGAAAGACTTCCACAACACAGGATCAGTTCAAGCATTTTATTAGAATAATATAATATATTAAAGTATGTCGAGTATTTGGCTTATTAGACAGTCAGGGGAGAGAGGGCGAGACATAGAGTCAGCCACAGAACAGATTAGGCGAACAGGGAAATTCACTGCTGGAGAGTCTGCACCAAACAATGACAGTCTGGCAAAGGGAGGCCAAGGAAGAGGGCCGCCTAATAGTGTGAGGTACAGAAGCGAACATTAAGCTGGCTGGGTGGAGCCAGAGAACACTGGAGGTAGGAAGCAGGAGGTGGGAAACGGGAAGTAAGCCAGGAGGATGATTCAAGAGGAACTGCGCCTCGCCTGGAAAACAGACGAGAGTATGCAGTGGCAGTATGCAGAGACATGAAGCTGCAATGAAGACGGACAGTTTCTGACCTTTCTAGCTGCATTCAAGCTACCATTTAAAAAGCTACACAGAAGATGGTGTGTTTTTGGTTTAACATCCATGTAACTTAGTTATTTCACATTAAATGTGTTAAAATCATGTTGGTTTGCTAATGTAACTATAAATGAAAAACATGTCAATAGAATCATCAACAGAAACCTAATGCAGACAGTGATCTATCAGATATTTAGATTGTCAGGGCTGAAACATCTCTGCAGGTGTTATTTTAGCAATCTAAATCAGTCATCTAGTTTGACACTAAAATCTGCTTCTTTGGTAAATCACAACATTTATTCTTTAAAAGAATCAATCAGGATAGCGAAAACGCTGACTAATGTATAACTGTAATAATATTTAAAAAAAAAAAAAAAAATGAAACGTTTTGTTGTTTATCCAACACCTGAACCAATCAGATCTTAGATCAGGCGAGAGGCAGGCGTTTCCCATCATGCCCTGAGGTTAGTGCAGTCGGTGGAGAGAAACTGCAAAATCCAAAATCGTGTGCGTGGCTCAACAGGAACAGCCCTATACGCTAACACTAAGACAGTTTTATGTTGTGTTTTATATCCATAACTGCTAGATGTTTAAATAAGTGTTTGCTGTCAGATTCATTATAAAGTTTGTTTTCACTGCTTCCAAGTGGCCAAAAAAGCCTCATTTACAACAGCTTAGCATATTAGCATTGTCATTTTCAACATATTAGCACACTGATATAAGCATTTACCATGAAGCACAACTGTCTCTAAATACAGTCTCACAGAGCTCTTAGTCTTGTTAAAGAACATCTGTCATTACCACAGAGGTTCAGGGGGTCAGGGGAGGCTGCAGGAGTAAGTAGGACACTCAGATTTGTAGTACAGTGCTGATTATCATGCCCAGCTTTAACTCAGAGAGCAAGTTAGTCTCTGGAAACCCTCCATGATATGGAATTGATTTCCCAGAGAGAAAGATAATTACTCTCAGTTGCACAGTGCAGGAAATGTGCAGTAGCCTGTTAGTCCCAGCCGCTGTGGCAGCATGTCTTTTTATTATTCTCACTGTCAGAGCAGCCAGACTTCTTTGCTTTAGAACTGCTAAATAAATGCACAAGATGTTACATGCTATTATCTACTCCTCTTCCAAATAAAAGCAAACTATTCTGACGCCGGTGTACTGACAACGCTTTGATGAGATAAAAGTGAAGCGTGTTTGTGTGGTGTTTATGTGTGCAAATACTTGTCTTTTAATCTATATGTGCACAAACATACCTGTGGACAAAGCTATTTTCCTCCCATTTGCGGCATGAATATCAATTGAGCATCAAGCTGACACGTGGATTTGCATCTTTATGTACATGTGTATGCAGAAGGTTAAGATTCAAACACACACAGTGAGGCATGTTCTTCTGGGAGATATTTAGATGTAATGGCTCAAGTCCAGTGTGTTTACAAGGTAAATATTAACTGTGACTTAACCTGCATGTCAAGTAATAGATCTTTTGTGTTTCTGATTCTTTGATTTTTCTTTGCATTTTATATACACTGTTAAAACAAAAACACATTGTCAAAGATCAATCTGCACCGGAGCACACGGGGGAGTTCACATGAAAATTCAGTTGCGTTCAGAATCGAGCAGGAAACTCTGGACGGCGTTCAGCAACAAGAAGCTCAATCAACTTTTTTTTGTAGATGACTTTTAAATTAGTCTCTTTTAAACTTCTTTTGAAACTCAGATGTTTTTGATGTCATAATTCTGCTGGCCTTCTTTATTTACACCAACTAAACAATAAAACAGGAGGAAGCAGTCAGACATGTAAGACATAACACTTTCAGTATGATAATAAGATCTTTTCTATGATTTCTGATAGAGCTGGCCTGCTTATATTAAGATTTTCATAACCATATCTTCATGATGAAAGATAAGAAGTTGAATTAAATATTTTGTGCACTTTCAAACAGACATTTCCTTTAATATGCCTTGAAAGGCGAAAAGAAAAATCACACTTCTGATATGCATTGTCAACAAATTCAGCTGCTCCAAAAACTTATTTGGATAGGCTTTGTTAAGCTTCCTGCTGCACTGATGATGATGATGATGTGTGTGTGCGTGTGTGCACGCGAGCAGCGGCTGCACAAACAGATGGAGCCGCTGATATGTGGATGAACCCTTATTTTGAGCATATGAAGTCTGGAGCAATATCACAGATGTATTGAACAGGAAGCCACTGCTTTATTATTCTCAAGACAAGTAGTCAATGGCATCATTGAACTCGCACCACCTGTTTTCCATCCTTTGAAATGTATACTTTTTTTTCTCCTCTACCGCCACGAGATGGGAAAGCTGCTGAATGCTGAAAGAACCCTTTCCATTTTCTATATCTTTATTCATGAGCGTGCAACCACAGGCTCTTGGCTACTTGACAGAGCTCATTTATAAAGATCAAGACCAAGCCCTGCATATTGCAAGAGTCATTTTCTTGATATATATATATATATATATATATATATATATATATAATATATAAAAAAAACAAGTATGTATATATATATACATACTTGTTTTTTTTTTACATGTGAGACAATCACGTGTGAACTTTACAAAACTGGACTATGAACTTCCTCTGTAAAATTATATATTAAGACCTTGAACTTTTAGACATCAGATGTCACTGCCGTTTGTACAGGGATTACTTATCATCCCAGCAATTATACCATTTCCGGGTTCAAACTTCAGTTCATTCTCATTAGTTTAACCTGCCACAGTGTTGTGTTTCCTGTCGTTTCAGTTCATCTGATTGTAAATCACACATCAGTTGTCATTTTACCACATTATTGTCCCCCACAAGGACGGGTTGTTAAAGCATCAGTGTGTGTAATACATTCTTCTGAGTGATTTGGCCTGTGGCTCAAATTTGATCTGTATCATTTAATCATATGCATGTTCAAGCACAAGACAGAATATTAAATGGTAAATATCAAGTATCTTTACTGTGTGCATTCTCTTAACTATAGAGGTGGTTACCATGCACTCAACAACAGCAAAGAAGCATGTGCCAAGAAGAGTGGACATGCATTCGCATGTTCCTTTTCTTAATGAGGCTAGTAGCAGTACTCAAACAAGACCTATTAGTGGTACCATAAATACTTTGTGTATTGATCCAGCCACATCTAATACACTTCCAGTAATGTGGGTAAATAAAACCATGTTCCACATACTGGTACAGAGTGGTGATACTGTTGGTGGTCCAGCTATTAATACTGACACACGTTATGGCATAGCCTTCAGTGCAGTCTGTCATTGTAAAATGAGAGAATGAAAAATTTATATACATGGACACGTCTCCTTTTTATAAAATTTGGGTGAACTAACCGTTTAAAGCCATAAAATAGACCACAGCTCTGAATGGACCTGTTAGCTGCTGGCTCAGCTGCACTTCATAGAACAAAGCAGCCAAACAGGTGCTGAAAACAAACGTCTCACATTTTAGTCAACTGCTGCATTACCTGGTCAACACAGTGTTCAAGTAAGACCTGGCTTTTACAGGACATCGGTTTCCAAGACTTTACTTTTATTGCCTGGCTGTAAGCCAACAAGGGCTAACGGCTCAGCACCTGGCCCTGGCAGGGACCCTTGCTAATTCACTCTCAGAGCGTAGTGTCATCTTTGGTGACCTTTGCTGACTCAACTCAGCTGTTGTATGCATTACAGTGACTCTCCTTAGAGACATCGAATAGAGAGTAAATTACACTCTGTGCATTTGTGCAGTCTGTTTTTAGATTCGTTCCCACGGCAACAAAGCCACTCTGATGGGGGGAAGTCTAAACACAAACCACAGTCAATAACTGATCATAAATGATATTTGTGCGCTGTGAGGAACACAGTCATGTGCACAGTGCCATCTAGTGCACAAAACTGTAATACCATGATAGGGGAAGACTTCTGAGAGTAAATATAAGATTATCAAATACCCAAACAACAATGCAGACACATACATGGACAGAGAAATATGCAGTTCAGTGTACATTGACCCACAGATACAAGCACAGAAAGAGGCATCTGGACTAAAGAACACAATCAGAGCGCACCGACTGTGCGGACTACATTATTTCTCTGGATGATCAGTAATACACACAGTTTTTGCTTTTTTCATAAATTATAATTATAGGTTTGGGACTTTTTTACAGTGTCAGTTGCCCCTTAACTCTAGTTACATCTAAATTTAGTTTTCATTATTGCCTAACCCTGCAAAGCAGAGTCAAAAACAACAAGCAAAACTAGAGCTCTGTTCCCACACATGTCATCCAGCTCCATTTCAAGATAACTAACAATGGATGTTTGACCCATGAGCCACTTTTTTTGCTTTTTATTCTACATCAGTGAGAAGCAGCTCATGAACCCCTGTCTGTCACCTTGCAGGGTTAAATTTAGCAGGAAAGAAAAAAGGGACAGGGACAGAGATAGTAAGATGAGTGGTGGAAGGGATGGTCTCTTTGACCTGCTGATTGGTTCCTCTGCCTGGTTTTCTACTCAGAAAAGATGAAAGCTGAGAACATCACTGAACTGATTTCCTGTTTCTTCTTTTCTCTTTCTCTCTACTCTCTCTGCATAACAGCATTTCTGTGGTTTCATGAGGCAGTTTATCATAGAGGAGTGTTAACTCTACACACACCCACAAAAATTGTGCTCCCTGTGTCGAATAATGCGTCTGTGTCAGCGTTCCACATCTCTAATGCGGTTATCGTGTTTATGAGGCTGCGCGTGCACAGCCAGACAATACGGCGTCTGTCTTATCATGTGGATTTTTGGAGTGCAGGGTGAATGCTGGCTTGATCCCAAAATGTAGAACACAGCCACAGGGCACGATGAAGAGCAGGACTCATTAATGTAGTGGTGGTAAACATCACTTAGGTCTGTCACACTGTAATAATGCACACTATTCCTGCCATAAATACAATAACTAAACAAGTCATAGTTACAATGTCTGAGGGTGTATATCTAGCAGGGTACTTGAAAATGAGGTTTTCCTTGAAAACCTTAAAAAAGGTTGTAAGTAGCTTAAAATGCAAATGCCCTTAGCAGAAGTTCATGCTATGTAGGGGAGAGTCCCATACAACATCATCATCGTATCAACGCCATGGTAACAGGCATGTCTCTATAAAAAAGTAAATCATAGTGAACAAGATACAAGAACGGCAAGAAGAGGAGTTTGACCAAGACTTTTTAACCCAGACTCTGACTTAGAGGCACAAAATGCGCCTATGGAAATGGAGGGATTGCTACTTTTTGTCAGTTCCACGTTGGGGGCATATATTGTTAAGTTAAGTTAAGTTAGTTTCCTATTCCTACTTTTCACCTGTTTTCTTGTATTGCTGGAGTTTTTCTTGTATTGCTGGAGTCGGTGTTTTGCTTCTAGAAAAATAATTTCCCAGAGGAACCTTCTCGAGGGATTAATAAAGTTTCTATCTATCTATCTATCTATCTATCTATCTATCTATCTATCTATCTATCTATCTATCT
>JAUYWH010000001.1:23258817-23272546 GCA_034779795.1 Ctenopoma multispine
ATCTATCTATCTATCTATCTATCTATCTATCTATCTATCTATCTATCTATCTATCTATCTATCTATCTATCTATATCCACGGATTGATCAGTCTAAGAGAATCACAATGAATATGGTGAAAACAAAATGTATGCATATATCTGAAAACCCCAAATAGAATGAATTAAAATAAAAAAAAGAAATATTGATGAAAGATAAAAACAGGCAGAAGCAATTACCTTTCCTCTTCTTCCAGAGCTGACATACTGAGATACTGTATACCAGACCCCACTATGACATGTACTGGTGAAGTACATTGCCTCTTCAGGTCTGAATTAATACACCAGTATTAATCTGTAGGTAAAGACACCAACACAGACACAGACCTGATCAGACAACCAGTGTTGCATATTTACACAGTTTTTTGCATTCAAATAGCTTTTATTTGCCTGAAACGTGAAAGTTGATAATGGCAGGACGAGGTAGGAGGACTTAAATAGAGTATGTAAAATAGAGTTAGACAGCTGCCGGGCGATAGGAGAGAGGACGAGAGAGGAAATGTGACCCATCTGTGCAATTGCACAGAAAATGTGGAGAATTAAGTCACAGGTAAAGGAGAGGGGGAGAGAGAGAGAGAGAGGAACACTGCGTGAGCTAGAATGAGCAATTTGTTATGTTTTGTCTGCTGCAAAGGGTTTAATGATATTACGTTTTTTTTGCAGTGGGTGGTTTTAGCTGCCAAGTCGTCCATTAAAGTCATGGAATGTACAACATGTCGGGTACATCTGAATTCAATGCTAACACCTAGCCACACTACAGTAGTGACAAACAGAGCAGTTTAGTCATTTTAGGTGCAAAAGGAAATGTATGAAGCCTACTGAGCAGAAAAGTGGAGATTGTGCTGCAGTAGGTTGTTTCTGCTGCACTTCACTGCTTGAACTTCTCAGCTTGTTGCAGTGATGTGGAAGTGCATTTCAGGGTGTTTCACTACAGTGGAACGTCTCTGCTGTGGACTGACCACATCCATCAGACTTTCAACCAGAAAAGAAAGTGAAACACTCCAGTGGTGAAAAAAAAAACAAAAAACTTTCCAGCCTCCTATTAAACTACTTTTCAAGAACTTTCCATGGACAAGTTGATGCCACAGCTGTTGTCCACTGGGAAACAGAAAATGACAAATTTTTCTGAGCCATCTTTGCAGCAGTGGGTGGGTGCTGACACACAGTATATGCACCAGTTTGGTTTGGCATTGGGAACATTAACTGTGCCCAGCGTTCAGGCAAAAATGAGACTAGAATAAATGAGGCATGAAAAACCTAATAGTGTTAGTGCAGGTAAATGTGACCTCGGTTCGTACACAGCTCATGCATACAGCTTCAAACGTTACCTCGGGGAATAGAGCTCAGTAAGAGGAGTCAAGGGAATGGAGCAAGGTGGAAGGGAAAGTGCAACCAATAAATGAGTCTCCAGAGAGAAGAATGACATTTTGAAAGGATGAAGATAAGCTATTTTATGACATACCGTACGGCCACTGCTGCTGGAGTTTGAGAAACGATGCTCATATGCTCACTGATGCTTCATGTATCGGATGTATTAATGTTGATTTGTACTTTCTTGGGCCATACTCCATTTATGAAGGAGTTTTAATTATGTTACCCGCAGGCTCTTTGAAGTGTGCTCTGTGTGGGAATGCAACAATACTCAGCTAATATGCTAATTTGTTGCTACCAGCTAGAGCAAATAATGAACTTGTGTGTTCTGTTTGTTTGATCTGTGACCAGCTACGTCATGAGGCGCTCCTATTTAGACAACCATGATGAACTCGTGGTGCACATATGCATTCAGTGAAGGTGGCCGACTGCAGGGAATTTCACATTGCTGTGAATTAAACATAAAAACATAAAAACATCAAGTTAATGCCAGATCAGCTGCCTGCAGGGTTGTGTGGCAGTGCGGGCTGCTGTATCCATCACTGCTTGAGAGCTGAGGAGCATCAGCGAGATGCACCTTCCGCTCACACGGGACTGAGCCAAACATGACAGAGCCACATCTCCCCCTGTTGAGGGAAACGTATACTGCTCGTCAGATCTCTGCATGTGATGCTGACACAGGCACACTAAAGCTGGTGGGAGAAACTGGGAGGGGGGGGGGACATTTTTTTACATGTTACTTTTTGAGGGAATAGTGATACTTGATACAAGGTTACTTTTCAGATTATTTCTCAGCTTAAAAGGCACCAGTTGTTTCCTCTTTAACTTTATTATCTCTTGTATCTCACCTCCCTAATTGTATAATCATATTACTATTACTCTATTCATCTACTCTGTAGTTTAGTATTATATTTTAGATTAATTCTACATTACTTCTGTTGTTTTTAACTTTCTATGTCAGTTTTACTCTGCTGCTGTGACGCATGAGTTTCCCTTTGAGGGGATCAAGAAAAGTCCTATCTTCTCTGTTTGAGATGTCTTTATATTGACAGATATCTGTGTTTTTCTATATCTATATATATATATATATATATATATATATATATATATATATATATACACACACATAATAGCATCACATTCAATAGTAATTTTCTTTGTAAAGTACGTTTAATACAATTTAGAGCATGTACAAGACTTTGCTTTCCTTCTACTGGAATACACTTGCACCTGCACTTTTACTTTTACAGTTTTGTGTACTTCTGCCACCTTCTGTTGGTTGATGCGACCTGACAGGCTTGGAAACTCAAAAATGACACAGTACAATAGCTTCAATGCATCTTCGATGTCTGATTAATCGTAACACCCAGTGAGAACATGCTGACTTTTAAAACATCATATCATTGACAGAGAGAGGGTGGAACTCTGTAAACACAGACTGAAAATATTAAGATACAAACACAGAAAAAAGACAGAAATTAAATAAAGACTGCAGACAGAAAGATACCACTGTGATTCTAGACTGCATGCACAACTTACAGCAAGTACATTACTTCTGTAAGCAAGATAACTTAGTTTTATTCTTCCTATTCCAAATAAATCAAATAAAAATGGTGAGTTCGGAAGCTGTAACAACACTCTTACTAATTTTAGAACACTTGCTGCTACAGCCTCAGGCCCCATTCAGAATGAATTTCACCAATACTCTTTTCTATCGAGGGATTTCAAGACCTGGTTTGAAGCTGGTGTTTAGTTTTCAACCAGTTCTCCGCTTTTCTACGCTCAAAGATAACTAACTAAAACTTTATAAAGATCCAAACCTGCTGGGCCCTATGTGAAAACGTAATACACAGCACCGTATATTCAGTCAGAAAACTGGACCAGCGTCAAAATGATCTCATTTAAACATCCACAGTGAACTGTAATGGTGGTGCTCACGTTAAGATCCTCGTCCTCCACAGCTCATTCACACGCCTAGATAAAACTCTGCACCTCTGATGGGGATTTTAATGAAACGCTGTCTCTGGAAGTGTTTGCATTGTTTGCATCACATGTCACATCCACAAAAAAAAAACCTACGAAGAAAAAAAACCACGGATGATTAAAGTGCTTCAAATGAAAGACTTTCTGTGTATGTGTGTGTGTGTGTGTTCGTGTGTGTGTGTGCGGGTGTGTGTGTGTGTGCGTGCGTGTTCTGGTGTCATGACAGGAATTAATGACAGAAGCCTCACAGGAATTAGAAGTTCATCAGCTGGAGTTCACTGCTGTCCTGGAATCTGCCAGCTACTGTAGGTGAGCTTGAGATATAACTCAGTGGTTGTGAGATTTCTTTAAAAAAAATGGGACCATTAAGATAAGTCTGCTGAAATCCTGAATATGGAATGCTAATGTTCCTGAGCAGAGGTCAAAACTACAGAGAGACGTTTTCATAATGCATGCTTACATGTGAGTGGACTTTTTTTTTAACTGTATGTAACAATTACAATGCCGTTGTCTCGTCTGCACCATATAAACTTAAGCACACACAGACGTATATTTCTGCACAGTTATGCATTCTTCTCATTCTCAATGCTACATTCTCCTGTAGGCTATATTTTATTGTCAGCTCCTATTTATGCTAAAGCCAGGAGACGAATACGCCCTTTGCAGTCAAAACAAAAAGTGATCCTTTAGAGCTGCCCGGTGCATGCCGAAAAGGAAAACATGTACAGAAACCCCTCTGCTGTGAATTAAGGAGTGATCAGCACAATGCAAATGCACGGCTAATGCAGCACGCTTATGCAGCATTTCCATATCAAATGCTGTGATCTATTGTTTAGCTTCGTCTGCATCCTAGATTTGTTGCGTGCACATCTGCAGTGTTTTAAAATGAGCTGGAAATTCAATGGAAACCATTTCAGTTCAAGCTGTTCATGCATGAGTGTGGTTGTGTTTTTGTTTTCCTAAATACAGTAACAGTAAATGCTTGAAATATAAAATGTTTCACATGTAAACAGCTGTTGTATCACAGATCAGTGAGCCTCAGCTGCACAGAGAAAGCCTCAGCCCCCCACCACTGGACCCCCCTCCTAATCAAATCAAGCATTTCCAATAGCAGTTAATATTAGAGCATGTGAAATTGCCCAGGAGAGCAAAAACTGCATTCCCTTAATAGACGCCCAAACTCCGGCTCGCACTCTCTCCTCTCTGCACCCGCTTTCCTCAAGGGGGGCAGATAGAACGGAGGGCTAGCTTGTTAGCTGCCGCCTCTCTCTAGAACTGAGCTTTGGTCATGAATAAAGACTGGATGATGAGTGTTGTTTGCCCTCGCTGCCATGAGAATGCTGCAGACATCGTCTGTGTGAAGCAGCCTAACTTACTAATTTATGTATCCTCATTTGAAATAGAAAAATGTGTATTCAAATCTGTCTGAAACTGGATTTTTGAGGCCGATATCTAAATAATGAAACCCTTTAAAAATACATATAATATGAAGAGTTTTGAGAAGAATCCTGCTTTGGTTATTTAAAGCATTTTAGTGTAACACTTCAGCAGAGACAGATTCAATATTAAAGCAGCAGAGATTTATTGACTTTGGAACCAAAATGGGTCAAGTTCACAAAACACTGGACACTTACACTACTCTTTATTTGCAGAGTAAATAACTGCACTAATGTGGCTTAGTGATTTGTTCAAAGTGCTTTGTAATTCACCTCTTATTGACGCACACAGGTACCAGCAAGCTACCACTCAAGAAGAAAGTCTTTACATAGTTTCTTCTAGACATACCTAAATGTGTTTTAACCCCTGTGTGAGATTTTGGTCAAATTCTCAAACGTCTAAAATGAAGTTCCAGAGAAACAAATTCACAGGTGGGCAAGGGGGGCAGCTGCCCCTTCTTGTTGGATTTGCACCCCAACCACCACTGGTCCTACACCACTTGTTCAGTTCCTAAAATTGTAATTAACAAATCTATAAACTGTTCAATCAAAACAGAGAAATCAGTTCTGTTTCATTCTATTTAATTTTAAACAGCTTCTTAGACCCATTTTGTTTTTACCTTAAGCATTTACATATTGTTGACTGTTTTTAGAAATATATATATGTGTGTGTGTTTCATATTGGATTCTACCGTCTAAAATTGGACCTACTTGGTTACATAAAAAAAAGGAATAAAATAACATTTAATGTATTAATAAAGTAGAAATTTAACCCAGTAACTGAGGCTGCACAAGTCAGTGCTGCCTTTGTGTCGGTCCCAATGTGAAATGCAGTTTTGCAAAATGATGCTCCCATCCACCCAATTGCACAACATCATAGCACTCTACCAAAACCTGCAACACCATGTAGAACGTTTTATACCTATGCCTTAACTATATATAACTTACTTAAGAAGTGTTGCAGAAAGATAGTTTTATCTTAGTTATAGTTATATCAGAAATGTTTTACTGCAAACTAAAAGATTCTCAGAACTTTACTTTTCACAGAACAACATAACATTTTAACAACTGAGCTCCACAAAGCAGAACAGGAAACAATATGAAGACTTTAACACATTGATCACTCATCTGGTTGTGATCAATGTGATTGAAGTCACTTTACACTTTCCTTCATGTAATATAATTTCAAATATCTTTGAATTTTAAAGTTATCAAGTTATTCAGAAACCAGTTATGAGCACTGAGTGAGACGTCCCTCATTAAGCCTTTTATGACTTTCTTTTACACTAAAGCAGGTTTGAGCAAAGAGTTCAGACTTCAGGACATCATTTACTTCTCAGCAGACAAAGGAACAACAGTCGCGAGCAGCACAGTTTTCCTCTTAGCATGTACAATGGGAGCAACTTGAGTTTTAGTCTCTTACAGTGACAGTGTCTGACATGTGGACAGGAGAACCTCAGCTGCCCCAGTCCATCGCATGCCTGACAAATACACAGCACAATGTAAAGTTACTTTTATTTTATCACACCTAAAATTACAGAAGATGTACTTTGAAGTGTACGTCCCTTAACATAATTTTCTTTATTTGAAAAACTTGAATTATTCCCATTTCTCACCTTGAAATAACTTTTAACACAGTTTTAGCTTTAAACATTATAAGGCAGTCATGTCAGGTGCACAGAGCCAAGCAGGAGAGAACAATTATGTAATAGACAGCTGCAGTCGTCTGAGTTCAAACTGGACAAAGTGGTGGAACAGTTTACGCAGGCTCACACTCTTCATGAGTTTATTACTGTTTACTGTGTGAATGCAATCTGCACTATGTTGAGCTATTTAGGTCAGTTACTAGTAAAGCAGGAAGTGTGAAATTATGTTTTAGACTTCAAGGCCAGACTCATCATCTGTTTGTGTGGTAACCAGTGTGATCCACATAATCCACACGTGCTGCTGCTGCTTAATCACAGAGCAAGCTATGAGTTATGTTACAGGGCACACCATACCACCCGAGCTCCACTTTCCCACAATGACTCCAGTCCCCCCGCTGGCCTGGGTCACATGTTCACATGACTCCTAGCTGCTGGGTGCTCTGCCAGGATCTGCTCCAACCTTCGACCAGGCAGTCCGACTATGTGTAAAAGCTCTTCTCAGTCAATAATTTAGCAGGTGGTCAAATCTCTTCTAGCTGAAATAACTTAAGCAAAGGTCAATTTAGTTGGATTTTCATAAAATGTTATGCAAAGGTG
The DNA here is from genome assembly GCA_034779795.1 of Ctenopoma multispine. Lineage (NCBI taxonomy): Eukaryota > Metazoa > Chordata > Actinopteri > Anabantiformes > Anabantidae > Ctenopoma > Ctenopoma multispine. The sequence goes on from JAUYWH010000001.1 coordinate 23,265,889, forward strand.
TGTAATGGAACAAAAAACCACAAGTAATTGGTTTCTGGTTTGGATCTACGTATGTGAATATTTAAACTAAGTTATTAAAAATGCAGAAAACATCATTTCATTAGTTCTGATAGTTTCACCAGATGAACAACACATTCAGTGATTATCTAATTATTCCTAAACAACAAAAATACCTAACATAAATAAGCCAAAATGTTCTGGAGAAACTGTGGATTACTGCTGTATATTTATGGACCTGCCCAAAGATTCATGCATTTTGAGAAAATACATGGAAAATCATTCTGCCTTTTCACAGAATAGAGATACTGACTGACTTATTTATTAAACTTTTTATTACACTGTCTGGGTGATTTACCTGCTGAAATAACAAGAAATGATAGACATCATTTGAAAATATTTGCTCAAAAATGGCTCCAATTTGGACCCAGCTGCAGGAAATAACTGGCTAAAAATCATTAAACAGATTCATGAACTGGAAAGATTAAATGATCCTTACATATCAAGATGGACAAAATGGATAATGTCAGATTGACAGAGGTGGCTGACTGCATTTCTCATCAACCACACTATTTCTCCAATGTTTGCTATTGAAACAATAAAAAAGACAGGTCTGAACAGGAAACTAGGTTCTTATGTTGGACTAATGTTTTGTTCATTTATATAGATTTTTTTTAAATAAAATCTAAATATAAAAAAAAAAAATTGCATAAAACTCTTGCCCGGTGCAGCTGTAACTTACCACCACTAGGAGTCTCACCCTTTTACCACCGTAACATTTGATGTAATCCTCCTGCTATTTAATTCCATCAAAAAGCCTGTCCTCCCTTCTCCCCTTCACACTAAATCTGCAGTAATACCAGTCTGTATTGGCAGCCAGGTCCCGTGGGGACACTGCACTGCACTACCTTGAGATGTCAGCAGACCCAGGCCTGTTCTGGAATTGATCTCTTGGTAATCTTCTCTCTCTCTCTCTCTCCCCTGGGCACCTGAGCGTCTTCTGTCTGAGAACGATTAAAGAGTTGGTCAACCCACTACCACCACTCCCCCCCCCACCACCACCACCACCACTACCTCCCACTGCTCCAATTCCCAACCACTCTGCGGTCCCCCCTAGACTCTCGTCAGCAGCAATAGCATCAGTGCACATCAATAATGTCACTGCCCTGTGGCCTGTCTCTCTTTTCTTTTGTTGTTAAGGACAACAAATGCCTTTGGATGTGTGCATCATGTGAACTATGATGATTCTTTTTCTGTGAGTAACACACTTGTCATCATTGTTATTCAGATGATATATGTTGCCTGAATGCTTCAGCTGAGATATGTAGGCTATGGTGCACTGGCAGTATCAATACTAATCAAACAATCAGTCTGTATTATTTTTGCCATTGATGCAGCCACCACCACCATCATCCCTGCTGCTCTAACCATAGCTATTTTAAGAACTACATAAATAGGTGTAAAAGAGCCTGCTATAATTGCTCCTCTACTTTATCAGTCACTTCAGCATCATTATATTCAGCACTGAAAATTGTTAAGGTTAAATCCATGGTGAAATTACCATCTTCATTTTTATTGCCTCACTATCCGATGCCTATTTGGGAGAGTACGCTATCTGCTGGACAAACTGGTCTAAACTACACTCAACAGAGGAGGAGAAACAGGAACCCAGAACTTTTTTTTTCCTTTATCAAAACACATTGAATGAGAAGGTGTGTCCAAACTTTTGGCCTGTACTGTACATATATATAGATATATCTATATATACTGTATATAGCTAGTGTCTATAAGTATATATACTGTATATATCTAGTGTCTACCTCAAAATTAAGAGAGAAACATACAAATAGAGTCACGCCGGCTCAGACGTTGCCCGGATTAACAAGGTCTGGACCAGATGTTGAGGGACTAGGACAAGCTGACAATAAGTGGGCTACTGGAACAAGAAAAAAACATGCATGGACAAGAGATGAGAACAAGGGAATGCTATGAACTGCTAGAACAAGGTTGGAATGCTACAATACAAGTAAACCCAGTGAAAGAGGTTACATGACGCGTAGCTCAATGTTCCAACATCTGCAAGAAACAACTGCTATCACAGCTAGAGATTGATGAGGTACAACACGAATGCTACGGCAAGGGGGAGCCAGGATGACAGGTCAGAGGGGGGATATCATCATCATCCCCACATTCCCAGATTGGGTACCAAGCCCCAAGAACAACAAGCCCTAGTAGGCTGAATACAAGAGCAGCTGACCTAAGAAATAAGATCATGACCAAACTGGAAACCTGCGTGAAGTACCCTCAGAAAATCTACTAGAAGATGAGAATGCAGCACTATGGACGAAGAAGAATGAGAAGCTTGAGACATACCAAGGGCTGAGAGAAGAGCTAGAAAAGATGTGGAAAGTGAAGGTAACAGTGGTCCCAGTGGTAATTGGAACACTCGGAGCGACACTAGGTGATATATCTCTGGTCTCAAGTACTACTGTGAAGAATCTAGGAGTTATCTTTCTTTCTAGGGTATCTCTTTTACCTTCTTCTTAAAAGAAATATCTAGAACATCCTTCTTCCACCTTATTTTGATACATTAGAAATATCCTGTCTCATAGTGATGCTGAGAAACTAGTCAATGCATTTGTTACTTCTAGATTGGACTACTGTAATTAAGTATTGATAGGATGTCCCATAACTTTGGGACCGTCAGTTTGTAACAGACGAGGGTGGACTGAAAGATTACTGAAGAAAATAGTGAGATTTAAACAGTTTATTGTGAATGATGAGGGGAAGTCAAGGCTGGAACTAGTGATGTTCCCTCTGAAACCGAGGCTCTGAAGCGTGCTTCAAACTCGACAGGGTCTTGTTTTTGAAGCACTGTGTCAGAGCTTGCTTTAAATCAAGAAAAACAATGTGACTGATGAAGTTCGAACCACTTCGCTGCTTCATTCAGACTTAATCCGCTGACCGGTTTGGTTCGACATGTGGAGCTTTGATACTCGGACTTACCTCCTGTCAATTCACCCAGCACACACCAAGCACAATCAAGTAATATATATTATATCATTTTGTATTATATTATATTATGATAACATTAATTCCATAGTCTCACCAAACACTAAATATTTGTAATGTGTAATGTGGGATCAGTAATTATATATTAACTTCAAATCCTTATGAATCTAATTATACTCAGGGAGTCAACATTTCATTGGAGATACTTTATAATGCAAAAAACGAAAGCAACAACGGACACATATAAAATTAAGTTAGATTTCAGCTACATTATTATCACAATTATCACAATAAAACAAAACTGAATGTGCACACGCAATGTGCATCAGTGTAACCTTTGCAACACTGCACAACAACCACTGTGCCAGCAGATGTCACCTCAAAGTACTCAATAAATGAAGCTTCGCGTAGTGAACCAATTTTCAATACAATGGTTCAAAATGGTTCAAAGCTTCATAAGGCTTTGTTTCTCATGTTTGTCAGTGGAGCAGTGAACATCTGTAGACTGCGGGGGTGTGGTCCAGGGGTGAGGAGAACAAACAGATGTATGTTTTCCAGGCCTTTATCCAAAATCCTTTGCACAGAAGATAGTCAGTACACGAGGGGTCAAAGCCAGAGACAATCTGGCTGAGAACAGAGGCTGGCAGATCTGCTTATAAAAAGGAAGTGCACGGGTGGATATGGAAAGACGATGAGGGCTGATTGCTCAGGTGAATCTGAACCATCTCTTAGTTATGCTGCTACAAATTTTGTGTGCTGGGGACCTCCCACGATACACTGGGCTTCTCTTCTCTTCTTTTCTCTTCTCTTCCTTTCTGCAGGTACCTCAGCCTTGGAGCTGTAGTTAATGGTCCTGCCAACCTGCCCAGTGTCCCGCCTGCTGCTCCTTGTTGTTGTTGTTGATCTCTTTTGCTTGCTCTTCTTTTATCTCTCCTCTTTCCACTCACCCCAACTGGTTGAGGCAGATGACTGCCCACCCTGAGCCTGGTTCTGCTGGAGGTTTCTTCTTAAATCCAAACAGTAATCACTCAATAGAAAGACAAGACAGACATGCTGATTGTTGATTGTGAGGGCTGAAACCAGTGGCGGCTGGTGAAATTATTTTTTGGGGGGGCGCACTTTTACAAGTCAGTTTTCAGATGCGCTTTAACCACATTTCACATTAGTGTAAACCAAAACATCATTAGCAGTACATTTCACCCATCTGTCTTTCAACTGAGAACATGCAGTCAAGCAGCTTATTCTGCACTATCGTTGATGTCCCCATAAAAACAGTAACAATCTGCAGGTACTGCTGCATCCAAGAAACCAACAAAGTACACCAGCCACCAGAAAATGCCAGGATTGCTCATATGCACCATTGAATTCAATGCAGTCTGTTATCTTCCCCCTCCTCATTATAATCTATCCTGTAGCTTTTTTATAAAGCTGCATAGCGATATTCACATTGCTGTACATCGTAAAACACAGGATATAGCATTTTTCATGTAGCTGCTAGTCTGTTCACACTTTCTCACCTTGTCTGGAAAATGTATTTAATCTGATTACCTGTCTGAATCCAGACTCATTCAGTTCTTAGTCTGGTCCAGAATCTTTAATCCTCTTCTGTGGCACGGTTCACTGCTCCTACAACTGTCTATAAACAAAACACAAGCGCTGCGGTGAATTTCCACTGGAATATCAGTCAAAATTTTGCCCTCCAAGGTTCTCCTACACAGGGGGTTCCAGTTCACAAACACCACTTATAGCGCAAGTCTACAGACTCGTTTGAGATGAACTGTGCCTCGTCTGGAAAAGACACGAGAGCAGGTGGACGCAGCAGGGGGAGTGGCTGATTTTTGGGAGTTTGGGAGACATTTGCAAGTCAGTTTTCAGTTGAACTCACCACCAGTATATGCCAAAGCACCATTATCATTTCAACTGAGAACATACAGTCAAGGAGCTCATTCTGCACTGACTTGGATGTCCCCTTAAACACAGTAACACTCTGCAGATGTTCATGTGCTGCTGCGTCCAGGGATCCAACAAAGTCCACCAGCCCCCAGAAAATGCAGTTTCACTGCAGCTCATGAAGTTCAAGGCACTGAAGAATTTTTGATAGTTTTTCTAAAAGATGGAAAAATTGGGAGATGTTTTAAAAAAACTTAACTTATGAATTCCCGCAGTAATATAATACAATTGGGTAGAAGTTCAAGCATTACATCCCAAGCATAGATTGGAAGTAGAGGCAGGAGAAGAACAAATGGTCTGTTGTCCCTATTTCGTTATTGCAAAAAGTACAGGAATTACATTAAATACATCAAAATTACATTTAATATGGAGCAATCCTTAATTAAAATTTTAAAATGTATATCAAATAATTAATATATTCTTGTGAATGTTATGCACATAGTCCATTTGTAAAATTTTTAAAGAATTTAGTTTTTATTAGAGAGGGAATAATTTACCCTCCTTAAAATTAATACTATAGGAGAGGAGGAGGGGAGCTATGAATGAGGAGAGGATTAGATCATAGGGTTAGGGTAATCTTAAAAAAATAATTCCTGAGCAAATATGCAGCTAGAATAGCTTTTGTAACTGTATTTAAACTGTATTTAAATCCATTCTAACAAACTGTGTGTTATATTCTAAATAAAAGTTTTCAAAAGAGAGAGCATTTCCTGTGATGTGAAAGTGACCAATTGTTCTTTTCCATCCAGCCTTAATATCTGTAATAGAGGGATCTGTTTCTGTGGGTAATACATATATTATTCCAAATAGGCACCAAGTGTGGGGAACAGTTGTGATTAGTAGGTAATACGTTCTAATACTAGGTAATACTTCTGGGAACACAGTACCAAAAAGCTGTTGCTGTTAGACAAAAACATTTCAACCAGTTAATTTTCAACATCCCATCTATACATTTAAAATTAATAGCATGAAGATAATAGCATGTGTGGGTCTTCTGTTTTCATATAAATTCAAAATTAATGTTGTTAATTAACCTAATGTTTTCTTTGGAGACAGTAATTGAATAAGCAGGCTAGATGCATACAGATAACTTTCCATTTTAGTGAGGAAAATGCTAAATCTAAAATAGATTTAGCAGAGTTTTTTTGTGTACCTTTAGAATTGCAATTATTAAGCTTACTAATAATGTTACAATTTTCACATTCTTTTACAGTTTTGGATAGTTGGATACCTAAATATTTCACTGTCATCTTAATAGGAATATTACAAAAGATCGATAAAGGGTAATCATGTATATACATCAACTCACATTTATTTAAATTTAGAGTTAGACCAGAAGCATTTGAAAAAACTTTTACATAATCTAAAACTTTAGGAATTTATTCTTTGTTTTTAACAAAGATTGCAGTGTCATCAGCCAGTTGTGTAATGATGATTTTCTGGTCAAAAAAAATTTAAATGTCTGAACGCTTTGTAAAGATCGCTAACAACTCTGTTAAAATGAAAAGTAGAGGGGAAATGGGACAGACCTGTTTAATACCTCTTTTAATTTCCAATCTGGGCAGTGGCAGGAACAGGCAGGCAGAAAACAGAAACAGAGCTATTTGTACCAAAACCAAAATCCAACAAGTTATACATATATATATGTGTATATATATATGTATATATACATATAATGATTATAAATATTATTTATATA
>JAUYWH010000001.1:23272646-23304647 GCA_034779795.1 Ctenopoma multispine
AGTAAGTCCATCTGTTCCAGGAGATTTATCTAATGTGAGTTGTCATAAGGCCTTATCCATTTCACTTATACTAATTTCCTTTTCACAAAGATCTTTAAAGTCTTGGGTTATTTGACATATTAAATTAGAAATTATATTTAAAAAATAATCACAGTTGATATTAGAGAAAGCTGAGGAATAGAGGTTTTTATAGAAAAGGTTAATTTCTTTGGCAATTGGTGAGGGATTTGTGCAATTATCTATTTTTTATTGAGTAACATTCGTGATGTCTCTTTTCTAATCTACAAAAATAAGCAGTACTTCTCTCTCCTCCTTCAATCCACTTTGGCTTGAGATCTTATATAGGCACATTTCACCTTCTTCATATAGATTTCTTCAAGCTTTGTAAAGTTAAAGGTATTTGTATGTCCTCATATGACAAGAAGTGTTTATTATAGCATAGGTTAATCTACTGGATTCTACTGGAGTTCCTCCTGATTTCTGGTTTTGATATTGAAAAGTTCAGATTTTATGTTTCAGAAACTCCCATTTTACAGAAGAAGAAGACATGTTAACACATTTACAAAAAAGTTTGTTGTCTAACAGAGTAAAGTTAAATTTCCAGTATCCTCTGTTACAGTTGAAGAAGGTGATTGCAACACTGGGCTGACTGAGCAGTGGTCCATTATAGGTGCTGCACTAATTAGGAAACTATGAACATAATTGCCAAAATTGACCTTACCAAAAGTCTATTCTTGACTTAGAATCAGATTTAAACCAGAAATATTGCTTAGTTGTCAAATTTGAATGTCTCCACAGATGTATTAGATTTTCAGAACCACATAAGTCAACTAGAACAGGGTTGTAATGATGGGAGGTGAATTTTGGGCATCTGTCTAGCCATTCATCATAGCACATATTAAAATTACCACCTAGTATTACATTTTCAGTGAAAAAGTGGACTTTTTAAGTATTAAGTTTTTATTTTGGGGCCAAATTATTAAAACCATAAATGTTTCCGATTATAATAAGTGTATTATATATTTTCAAAACTATCAGCAACCATTGACCCAGATTATCAGATTGGTGTTGCACATTTTTCCTGGCCAGTTATTGAAGAGGAAGCCAGTACCTGCTGAATGAGATGTGCCATGGGAGAAAATCATATTGTTACCCTAATGTCTTCTCCAGAACTTCTCATTCTCCACACTGGAGTATGTTTCCTGCAGTAAAATGCAGTGTGCTTTCTTAGTTTTACAAAACATGCTTTGTAGCATCTCTAAGACCCCTAACATTAAGTTAAACAAAAGATAAATCAGAACCTGATAGTGAACATATAGCCTACAACAATATAACGTGGCTATCAAAGAAGTATACAAATGAGGTATTCAGAAAAGTTTAAGATAAGTACTATGATGGTGAATTAGTGTATTGTATTATCATCTGTTTAAATTGTGTGTAATTACTACCCCAGCCAACTGGACAAGGTGGGACCTCTGCAACTAGGAGAGAAGGTACTAGGACAGAAAACTACAACATGAAAAGCATGGGAATAACCGGGGAGTGAAAACAGCAGACTGACTAGCAGGCAGGTGATAAAAGAAGATAACAACAGAAAAGAGCACAACAAATAATCCTGGCAAGAGGGCATTAAAGGAGGGAAACAGACAACACATGAAGAGTGAACCACAGAACACTAATGAACTACTAAATAAAGACTGAAGAACACTGCTGGTGAGTACTGCCGGTGGGCTTCAGCCCCCCTAAAATGATCGTAAGCTTTCCTAAAAATATAGTAATTATACTATTTTAAAATTATTTATCTATTCATTTCATACAAGATATCACTGAGTGCAGGTAAGCACTTAACAAATAGAAGCAAGACAATGAACTGAAATTAAAAATAATAAGTCTAGTTATCATTATTTAATTAAAATGATGTACTGGCTGTTTAAGCTGCTATAGGCAGAAGGCGGGCATTAGGAGCTACATGTCGCTGCTTGTTCGCGAGTAGCAACGTTTCTACACAGTTCGACAGAAAGAAGATGCCAGAGAATTTCTTCATAGTCTGATAATGTGAGTAGGTGTCAATAACTGTTCATTGCTTAACTTAACTTTACTAAACAACCAGCCCTGGAATCGTGGCGCAAACTAGCATTAAATAAAGCGCACACATGAACATCATATCGCAAACATCGTTGTCGCTGATAGGTCAGCTAGTGGATTTGAACCTTGACACCGGCTCACATCCCGGCTCCGACAGACAGACACACCAGCTGCACACCAACACAGAAAGAAGTGCACAAATGGCGTAGAATTAGTTACAGTGCCATTTAAAATCATAATTATAAAAATGAAAATAAAACAGTTAAAAAACGTATGTAATGTAAATAAATGTATGTACACTACCAGTCAAAAGTTTGGACACAGAAATTAGCACGTTTGTGAAAGAAAAGCAGATTTCATAACATCAAATTGATCAGAATGAATGAGTAGACATTATTCAATATTATTTCCATTATTAACGTAGTATGTTTTTCTGGAGCACAGACAAGGATTTCAGTTTTTTCTTCATTTAGCTGGAGAAAATGCCATCCAAGAGGATGAGGGGTATGAAGAGAGGTATGAAGAAAACCACTGTAAGTCAGATCCTGATACACCAGCCCAATACCTCAACCTGTTAAGTTTAGGCATTGGCCTGTTTAGGAAGATTAGGAAACACCAAGTAAAAGAATTGGGGCAAAAATATAGGAGCTGCTCAGGCCGCCATCTTGCTGGAACCCCTAAACAAAAAAAGTGTTGCTGTGAATTTCTGTGGTCTGGGGCTGTGACGCCAGTCTTCTCCTATGTTTTGTATTAGAGGGGGTTCCAGTGCGCATGCACCATCTATAGCGAAAATCTAAAGTAAAGACTTTTTGCGCCCCAAAGGAACAGGAAATATGCCACTTGACCCTTCAGTTGAGTGAGAGAACATTTTTAAACTACACTTGAATGCAGACGATACACAGTACTCACGGACTGTATAATGTATAGCTCGTTTATTTAAATGTTCATGTTTTTGTAAAATTGTTTTATGTGATTCCTACCTTCTTCTTCTTCTTCTTCATGTGAGACAGGTGGAGCGACGCCCCAGCAACCCCAGGCTGCTACTGCTTATTTATCTTCTATTGCCCTAACTAAATTCGAATACCCAAATAAAATAATTTTTGCTTAAAACGTTTGCCTGTTGCAGCTGTAACTTACCACCACTAGGAGTCTCACCCTTGTTACCACCGTAACATTTGATGTAATCCTCCTACTATTTACTTCCATCAAAAAGCCTGTCCTCCCTTCTCTCTGAGTCCCCTTCACACTAAATCTGCAATAATACTAGTCTGTATTGGCAGCCAGGTCCCATAGGGACACTGCACTGCACTACCTTGAGATGTCAGCAGAGCCAGGCCTGTTCTGGAATTGATCTCTTGGTAATCTTCTCTTTCTCTCTTTCTCTCCCCATGGCACCTGAGCGTCTTCTGTCTGAGAATGATTAAAGAGTTGGTCAACATACCTACTACCAGAACTCTAGCACTCCCCCACCACCCCAACTCCCACTTCTCCAATGCTCCCAACCACTCTGCGGTCCACCCTTGACTCTCGTCAGCAGGAGTAGCTTCAGTGCACATCAATAATGTCACTACCCTGTGGTCTGTCTCTCTTCTTTTTTGTTGTTAACGAACACCTTGGATGAGTGTATTATGTGAACTATGATGATTCTTTTTCTGTGAGTAACACACTCGCCATCATTTTTATTCCGATGATATTAATTCTGAATGCTTCAGCTGAGATATGTAGGCTACGGTGCACTGGAAGCATCAATACTAATCAAACAATCAGTCTGTATTATTTTTGCCACTGATGCAGCCACAATTATCATCATCATCACTGCTGCTCCAACCACAGCTATTTTAAGAATAATATAAATAGGTGTAAAAGAGCCTGCTATAATTAGCCCTGTACTACTTCAGCATCATTATATTCAGCACTGAAAATTGTTAAGGTTAAATCCATGGTGAAATTACCATCTTCATTTTTAATGACTCCATCTCAGTATCTCATGCCTATTTATGAGAGTATGCTATCTGCCGGACAAACTGGTCTAAACTACACTCGGCGGAGGAGGAGAAACAGAAGCACAGAACTTGTTTTTTAAATTTTTTTCAAATTATTATTTTTCGGTCAAATTACTGTTATAAAAATCAAAAAAATATAGTAGTATTTTATATAGTAGTAATTTGAACAAACATCAAAACTTCTAAAAGATTCTGTTTTCCTGGACGTACCGGACACAGAAGTCCAGTTTGAGTCATTGTGTGTTGTCACATTGCCCATTTAAAAGCGTTAATAACAATTGTAAGGAAGTCATTATTTTATCTTTCATATAACCCAACCAGGAGATTTTAGTACCCAACCCAACCCCACTGTTTAGGTGGCAGCCACCATTTCAGTTCTATTTTAAGACATCTCTACCCATTGTCATTTCCATGGCATCAAATACTGCCGCACGTGGGGTGTAAAATACTAATGGCAAAGATCTTGTCATGTGCACTAGATGTAAAAGGTTGTGTGGGTGTTTGTGTGTGTGGGGGGGTAACATTTTCACCCTGGAAATGAGATCAAGTTAGTTTTCCATATAAATATAAACATATCCATGGAAATATTCATTAAACAAACAGAGATCATAAATGGGTTATTCAGCAACAAGTTTCTTCTACAAGTTATTTTCACACACAAGTAACTTGCAACAGCAAATATGTTCACGAAAAAAGTAATTACATTTCCTATTGATATAATAATATGTTGCCATTTTACATATTTAGCAAGTAAAATGTTTGCAGACAATGCATTTTTGTTCATGTTTAACACATTTCACTTGAACCTTTTTTTGCAGAAACCTAATTACACACTGTTCCGTGGATGCGAACACTGTATGCCCCCCACCCACCACAGTCACTTCCAGTGACTCTACTGAAATTAATCAATGCAGCACTTCATTCATTTATGAATTTAAATAGTTGCCTTTCTGCCTTAATATAATCCACACATCCTGTAGTGGTACTTATATTGTCACCCCTGTGTAATTGGGCCCTCAGATATGGATTATTACAATCAAAAGGGTCAACTGACATACATGAACGTTACGATCATTACGAGATATTTAATGTTCACAAACTGACCATTCAACTTGTGCATGACATCTAAAATCCATGGACTGTCCAAAATAGAAAGTGTTTGTCCTCTGGGAAAAGATTCATGCCAATATGGTCATTAGATTCTGATATATATTTGGCAAGCTGAAATGGAGAAGCTGGAAAATAGGTCAAAAAGTCACCGATAACAGGATTCATTTCCCAGGAGCTGTGAATCTCTGGGGCAAATTCCAAGATTCCATGATGGATTTCTCTAAAACCCCATAGATCTTCAGATTGGTTGAGATCTGTGGATTGTGGAGACCATATAGAATCTGTATGATGTAATGTGTATAAGTTAATGGTCACAGTGATCCTTTTCTCAAATGCAACATAAACATAAAAATAATAATAAAAGCCAAAGTATGCATATTCTTTCCATTAAACTAATGACTTCAGAGTCATTTTGGTAGTACATTGACTTGAAATAAGGTGAATGGCATCTCTGCAATAGCCACTGCTCAGCTCATCTGTTACTGCACTGTGTAACTTTAGAATCCAACCTGAACACATCCTGTGAGAACTGCAGAATTGCCATTTTTTGCTTTGATGACAGCTTTGCACACTCTTGTCATTCTCTCAGTCAACATCATGAGATAGTTACCTGGAATGGTTTTCCAACAATCTTGAAGGAGCTCCAAAAGGGGTTGAATACTGGACTTGTTCACTGCTTTTATTCACTCTGAAGTCCAACTCATCCCAAATCGTCTCAGTTGGATTCAGATTTGGTGAAAGTTAACTCCCGACCCCTTGATGAGGCAGTTTGTGAATTTAAAAAACTATTTTAAGTGACTATGTCGTGAATCTAATAAAAAAAATAGTCATGAGTGTACCAAAGCTAAATGTAGTTACTTTGCACAATCTAAAATATAATAAAACAATAAAATGTTAAATGTATTCTGGGTTATTTAACATATTTTTGTTGACTACTTAATTACATTTTTGTTCTTTAATGGTTTTTTATGTTTTTAGTATTAATGTACAATGTTAAAAATAATAAAAATAAAGAAGGGGAAAGTGTGTCTAAACTCTGGACTGTTAGTCAATGTTATTTTGCTTATTAGTGCTTTAAGACAACATCCATCCATTCATTTTCTTAAAAGCTCATCCTAACTCTTAATCACCTAAACGTTCATTTACTTGTCTTCAGCTTTTGGTATTCTAGATGACTGAAATCAAGACTGAAAATTAAGTATACTGTATTTGTGTAGAAGAAAATACCAACTCATATTTGATGTATTTTCTTTATAGGCTGAATATTACTTCGGCAAATACATACTATTTCTTTACAAATATCGTAAGAAAATGAAAACACAGTTAACAGACTTCTTTCCATTTAATAAATATGATTGTAAATGCATAAAACAATTACACACAGCACAGTTGAGGTCGAACAAAAACACTGGAACACCTTACCGTCTGTTCTTATACAAAAACTGTACAGTAATAAAACTTTTTTTTAATCATTATTAATATTTCTCTACAAAAATAATAATCTTGCTAATTCTGCAGGGATGAGATAAGAGGGGAAGCGAAGGAAAGAGTAGCTCAAAGCTAGTCTACAATTTACATAGTGTTCCCCTCACTCTTGGGTGCTTTTACATCACAGATCACCCCAACCAGGAGGCCAGACATCCCTCTTGTTATGAATCGACCAGTAACTCTCCCAGTGAAACTCAAAGGCAGAAGCTTCTAATATGACAGACCTCCTGAGCTTGTCTGGCCAGAGTCATCTCCTGTTCCCTGCGGTTACGATTGGTGCTCTGCTGTTTTTGACCATGTGTGTGTTTACAGGCTACTGTACTTTATTGTTCCTATCAATCAGAGTCAGACAGAGAGAGAGAGAGAGAGAGAGAGAGAGAGGTGGGAATTCATTTTCTAAGTCTGAAGCATTAACAAAATCCACCCTGTATAAAACGTATTACTTTGCAAAGCTTGGAAAGAAATAAATCAATTTCCTTAAGTGTTATTGTACTGCTGCATTTGTGAGAAATGTAATTGATGTTGCTGATTCACAAAAGTCCAACCACCAGCATTGTTAAATTACCCTTACAAGCCAACCAGTGGGACAAGAGTCCAAATTCTCTCCTGCAACTTCAGACAGAAAAAGACACAGCCACAGGATATGGGAGCTGAATCATTATGATCTTAGCATGCAGCTTTGAATTATAAACACTTCCCTTTAAATTGATTAATGACGGCTCTTCTAAAAATATTAGCTGCTATAACAGATCGTAGCAGAAATTTCACCCTCTGAGGGCAACACAGACCAGTGTCAGGTATGATGTGAGCCACAACACTAGCAATATTGTGTCCTGAGCCCACACACCGATGGACTAGACGTCTTGACACTTGCTGCCCACTGTTACTCAAAGAGAACCCAGCAATTCACCACGGGGATGTTAAGGGAGGTTTGCACTTGTGCAGATTTTGATGTGTGCAAGCAACAACCTGGCAACAACTAATTGTATGAGTTCAAATTCTCCTGTGTAATTGAAGTATGAATAGAACAGAATTACTTAACCTCTGTGACATCATTTACAACTTCAGGGTGGTTAGGACAGTCATCCTCACCATCCTTTCTGTTGTTAGGGTCACGTATTAACCTGTAAATGGTTGAGAAACTTCCTGGGAAGCTGCACTGTGATTGAGTGATACGTGGTTTTGTAGACCTGCACTTCTGTTCCAGATAAACATACTGTAGGCTGCATCTTTTCCTACTCTTTCAAATCATCTCTCTCCTCTAGCCAGAATGTGCACACTGCTGGAATGCTTTAAATGTGACCTCAACAGTCATTGAGGTGTTAATTTACTAGGATGAATCTCATAATGAGAGTTTCTTTTGACTGCTCTCTTTCAGGGTCGCCACATATTTGATTTGGAAAGGATTTTTCGCCAGATCCCTTCTCTTCCCCATTTACCGGGACTTAGACAGTTAACAATTGCTGACTGCCCTACCTACTGTGCCACCATCACGGCTTTGGGGTGAATTTAATAATACTGACATTTAAAAAGAGGGAGAGAATCAGGAGTAGTAAACTGAAACTTCACCTATAAACCTGTTCTGTCAATCCTGCAATGATTTCAAATTAATTGGATCAAACTTGTCATTTGGCACAATGTTCAGTGGCTCTCAACTGTCAGTGTTAAGTAAGTGAAGTCTTGTCATGGGCAAGACGCTGAACATCAACTTGAGTTTCATATTTTTTAAATTCAAAATGAAGCAATGCTTTGTAAAGCAGTTAGAGCATAATCATTGCCCTTCTGTGTGGTTCACTTACATTAGCTGCTATTTCTGTGAAGGTCCATCCAGTGCAAAACTGAAATGATGACTGAACAATTGCAGAAAATATCATCCAAATTTGACAAAACCACTCTCTCTCTGTATTTCCACCAAAAATAAAAATCAGGCAAAGTTGCCTCAGAAGATTTTAAAGGCATCAATCAGGCATTTACATCTGTCAGATTTTGCACATGAAGTACCACAGAGCTCGACTCTGAACAAGCTAACCATCTGCGCTCTAGTTCTCCTGCTCCTGCAGGAGATATATAATGAGCTGAGACGAAGATGGCTGCTACTCAAGAGTGCGTGAGGACATTAGCCTAAATGTGACACCAGCCTTGAGCTTGACTGGCCACATTAAGGATTCAAGAAATCAACCCTTTTCTTATTCTGTCCAATAGAACGCTGTTAATGCATCATGTCCCCCCCCAAAAAAAGCACTCTTCCATCTATTTTAACCTCTCTCTCTCTCTCCTCTCTCTGCCATGCCTTTTGAATTCTCCAACAGTGTTCTCTCATTCCAAGTGCCACCTTAAATCTTTGCCTTTATAACTTGTACTCTGCCTCCAGTAGGGATGCTGGCTGTGATCAGGGTGTGACTGAGGACGACCCTGGAATATTTGTGGCTTCTTCTGTCGTCCCCCTTCCTCATATCTTCTTCTATTCCTAAAAGGTTTGGTGATATTTGGGTATCACTTGCAGTTAGAATGTGGAGATTAGTCCCATAGTCATCAAGTTGTCTCTTATTCTGGAGCACAAAACATTTTACAAACTGGTATGTATCGTAAATAGTACCAGAAGAATTAGATTAACTGCAAAATTTAAATTAAATCCCAGAAACCAAACCCTGCATTTTTTGTTAATAAATTAAAATCAGAAAAAAGGAAATTCTTCAGTAGAAAATATGTATTGTGCCATAAATCAGTTTCCAAGAGACAATGAACCAAAAGCTTTGAAGTACCCTAGTCATATTTTACAGCATTTCTCTTTAGTATGACATTTGTTATTAAAATACACAAATTTCTAACATAGACATTCATGATTTACAAAATAAATGTGTAATTCACTTCAATAACATACTTTGTTAAAGTATATTCATATGAATAAATAATACACTACTGCTGTTAGCTTCATAGAACAGCAAACCAATCTCAAATATGTAAGCAAAATCAAAACATTGTTGCTTATTACATTTTTTCCCCCTTGCTAGTTCATGCTGGCGTTCCCTCTGGATTATGTGTTTGACTTTTATAAATAAATGATTTTTTTTTCTTCAAATGTTTAATTTATCAGAGATAATGTTAAAAGAAAACGGGGAATAAACCTGTACAGTTTCTTCAGGTTCAAACGGAGCACAGTATGTGTCAGCAGGGTCCAACATGCACAGGTATAAAGCTCAAAACCATTGTGTCCCAAATGGTAAAAAAATATCCATGACGCAGCTGGAGTGGTAATCCAGTCCAGAGTTCAGACAATGTACGTGGGGAGTTCTGTGGAGAATTTCACATGTACATGAGGTTTCATACATCCTGAGGGGAAACAGGAAAGAGATCAGAGAATTTCAGTATTTGCAGATAAAGATACTGTACCTCAGAAGAAATAACATTTAAGATACTTAAAAAAGTTTCTTTATAAATATTATCTTATGCTTTTGTTTTTTAGGGCCCACTTGGGAGTCTCAACGCCTGAAAACAACATCTGGCCAAGTGGCTGCTACAGCCTCAGGCACTGCTGCCAGGAGGGCGAGAAAACCAAAACAATGTGCAAAAAAGCAGAAAACTGTATAATTATGGTAAC
Source organism: Ctenopoma multispine (assembly GCA_034779795.1). Lineage (NCBI taxonomy): Eukaryota > Metazoa > Chordata > Actinopteri > Anabantiformes > Anabantidae > Ctenopoma > Ctenopoma multispine. The sequence continues at coordinate 23,282,931 of JAUYWH010000001.1, forward strand.
ATATCTGTGTGGTTTCATTACTGCAAGTGGCTCATTTCACATTAAACAAAGTAATTTTAATCACTATAAATGTAAGAAACTTTGACTATTGCAGCTTTAAAGTTTATGTTACCAACTTGAAAGTAGTTCCTCTAACAGTCAAAGCAAACGTTTTAGTAGAAATATGAGACATTGAAAATAATATGTATTAAATAGGAGAAAAGAGGAAATGAAATACAGCTACAGAAATGTGACCAGTGAACCAGACACCACTACAGTCAAATGTGAAAATTATATAATTACAAAATGATTCTGTAACAGTAGGATAAGAAGATACGATGGTAAAAGGCCTCAGAACTGTCAGTTACACAATCTAGCAATTTTCTTCTAGTATTAACTCCAAAAAAATCTATTGATCAAAGCTTTGATCTGGGAATTAGGGTCTGAACTTGCAAAACTACTAATAGCAGTGAAATAGTGCGTTTAATTGCTTATTGAGATTCAATTATTTATTTGTAAGAAGCTGAGTGTGTTGTGTGTGTCATTTAGGTTTAAATGAAACCTAAAATATGAGTGTGTGTTTCACAACCAACAGACAATATTAAACCCTAAAATGTCATGTTCCATAGAGACACAGAAATTAGCAATATGTCAAAAAGATATTGAAGATGAGTTAATACATACTGTACGTAAACGTGTGTTCTGTTAGGGCCAATATCATACTTTCCGTTCTTCCTTCCGTGGTTCAGTACCCACACTACAGATGCGTACTTGCTCGTATACATACTACAAATGTGGAACCACTTCACAGTGTTACTATGCCTTTAATGTATGAAACAAAACATCTTTTTTTACTTTCTGTAGCTGCAGAGAGGCTGCAGGCGGTTTATGCGGACACTCCAGTCTGTAGAGAGTTTGTTCCAAACCCCTCACATACTGAAGTGGGTGAAATTAACATCACAGATACCGCAGCAGTCATGTGGGCATGGAAAGTTTGAACAGGCTGATACACCAACAAAATGTCTTATGAGAATATGCAGACAGATAGATGAGACCTCACTGAATGGTTTGATATGGTTAAAATGGTTTGGAGACTTCAGAAGGTGAACTGAAGCTGATCTGGGGGTTTTGCTGTACCATGACCACTCTTGAACATCTTAGTTTTTTCCTTTCATTTGTCACTCATCTGTATTCTCAAGTAATTAAAGGGTGACAGTACTGAGGAGGACAATGTTACTTGTACTTTTTGTCTAGCTGTCAATCACCCCTTGACTGGACCGCTTCACTTCTGAGAGACACATAAAAAAACGCAGGATGAGTCTCATGAAACCACAAAACATGAATACAATGGTATAAAATGATTAATGGAGAAAACAAAACAAACCAACACAAAAAAAACCCAGCAGCCACGGGTAAGTGTGAATATTTACCGATGGGCCGTGAGTTAAACTCTGTGTCCAGAGTCTCCAAAGAATGCACCAAGTCCCGCTGTGAGCTGGGGGTGGTCTCTGTTGGATTAGCTGGACTCATCATTTCTTGTTCTTTTTCGTTCTGCATCTGCGCATAGACGTTGAGGCCTGGGATCTTCCTTGAGGAAAGATTTACAGTGAGGCAAAAGAAATAAAAGCGACGACCGAACTAAAACAAAGAGTGTAAGGACACAATGTGCGCGGAACCATCGACTCTCCAGTCATGCATGTAAATCAGCGCTTACATAAAGGCTAAAGTCTGTAAATCTGTTTGAAAGTTTTATTCTGTCTCTCCTTGTCTGTAAATGTTCATGACCCTTTGTGCCCTTTTTCCCTTGAAACTGCACCTTGGTGAGGAGACATAATTTAACATTTCAGAAAGGTCAACTGTCTTCGTTCAAAGGGCTTAATATTGATAGCAGCTGAAGGCTGACTGACATTTCTGTTGCAAAGAATGACCTGACAAAAGAATTTCCACAGGATCCCCACAGACGCATATGTGTGTGTGTGTGTGTGTGTGTGTGTGTGTGTGTGCTGGGGTATGTCGGTAAAGACGTCTGACAGGCAGCTATCAGCCTCCTCTGTAGCCTCGCAGGCAACTTTTGTTTACCGTGCTGTCAGGATGCTTCGACACCTTTCAGCACGTCTCTATCACAGACAGTGTGACGACTATATAGACATTACATTTCATGAGAACTTTACCTCTTGAATTTGTAGATGACAAATACAGCTAAACCCAAAACCACTACTGATAGCAGCATTAGCATGGCAGAGCCACTGTGGTTCTCGCTGGTGTCCACTAGGGGCGCTGCAGAGATAGGAAGACAAGAGCGACACGGTATAAACGACACAGTAATTAACACGGACTGTATTTCCACCCAGCTGAATCATGCAATCAGCAGTGAACAGGATAATTAACACCTATGAAAATCATTTAATATACAGTAGTATGAACTTACTACTCTTTATTTTATAAGCCCCTTTAGGACAGTAGCAGCATCCCCAATAGGAAGAGGCACACATACTTGTAACGATGCTCACTCTCTGAATGTCTCTGTGTAGCTACATGGTGGGAGCCAATCAGACACAGAGTTGGGGTCATTAGTTGATTGGGGCAGCAAAAGTAATAAAAGATATACCTGCCTGTCCACTGTATCTACAGTATGTGTCCCCCAGGGCAGCTCTGAACGTACACAAGCATCTGTGTGTATTTACCTGCCGATAGGTGCGCCGCGTACACGGTGACTTGAACCCCGGGCCGCAATGTAAACTGGACGAGGTTTTGATTCAAGGCGCTGAGCAAAACCTCAGAGAGCTGTTGGGCACACACAGGGAGAAGACGATTTCAACAACATTGTTCTGTTTAGTTCAAAGCGCATTTGTGGAGGAAGGTCGTTGCCGACATCATCAGACCTTAATCTCATCTGTCTTTGGTTTTGACTTGTCATTTATTAACTCTGTTCTGACATTTCAGAGCAAACCTCTTTGTAGTTCTGATCAATCTTTGCAAACATCCATCCGATTTTTTTAATGTCAGTCTGACAAATAATTGACTCCAAATATTACTTGTCCTTGAAGGAACCTCTGAAAGTGCTCTGGTGTAAATGTCTGCCTAGTCAGTTTGTGAATGATTGCAGAGGTAGTGAGGGAGGACAAAATCTACTATAATTCATGACTCCGTGAAATACATAAGTGAGCAGACATCATAATGACCAGAATGTTTGGGAACCACTACGGTACATTAATAGATTTTCTGGCACTCTGAACAGAGAACAGGCTACAAACATATTTCCACTGCAGCTAACTCTGTCTGGAGACCTGGAACCTTTCGAGAAACTTAGGTCCTCTACCTGTGTACCAGAAGCAACTAAGGTCTACATTTAGTTCAGAAGACCTGGTTCTACCCCCTTATAAAAGTTTCTTGTCGGGCGTAGTACTTTCTGATGGTCCAGGATCTAATAGGGCAGCATTTCACACACACCTGGTGTTTAAAATAAACTGCTACACACAGAAGTTGTTTTATTTTGCTGCTAGCTGCTAACTTTGTGCATGTACTGTGTTTGCAAGCCACAAAAAATGAAGAACGAAAAAGCACTAAAAGGTTTTGTTCTGAGGAGAAAGACAAAATGTATTGATAATTCAGCTTTGCCACTATAAGCTATATTTTGTTTTACTCTTAACTGTCAAGTAAAACGGAACCTTAGAGTATAAAGGTAGTATTTATTGCAGGATTGTTGAATCAATAATTTGCAGGCACCCATGACCCAAAAGGACCTCACTGCTTCCACCACCAGCCCCATCTGAGCTTCCCTGTTTATGTAAGAGTCTTTGTCTGTGGGACCTTTCCACTGTCATGCATAATGCATACAATGCAGCCTCACTTGATCTCTGCTTTCCAGACTGCCAAGTAGCCTTCAGCATTGAGAATATCTAACTTTGATATAAATCAGGTAGATTACCTTGACCTGAAGGTAAACTAAAGAAAGCCAGAATCCAATCTCATTCACTCTCAGTCCATTTTCCCACATACATTCCCTCATTCACACAATTATACATCTTTATCCTGAGGCTTTAATCCTTATACACAATCTTAAAATGAAATGTGCCTCTTTTTAAGTGATTCTTCTTCTAACGCAAAACTTTTTTTCTCCGTTTAATCCAAGCACCTGGGATAAACATGGCACGAAACTAAACAAAATCCTTCCTTTCCTTTCTGCAGATCCCACTTTTTGCTTTGCAGAGGCTTCATTTATCTCATCTGCCTCATTTGCCAAATTAATTGTGATGAGTAATTTCTGCAGTCCTTCATCCTCCTTTATATTTCTTAGCAGTTTAAATTTAGACTATGTTATGACTAATTACTTTTTCCCACTGTATACCAGGGTCAGTAAATCTATTATACATTCTAATAAGCAGAGCATGTTCTACACTTTTAAGATGCCAACCTTGAATGGAGATTTATCACTGACTTTGTAGGGGAGAGGATCTTTCCAGGTGATCAACCAGGTGTGAGTAGAGAGGGAAAACACAAATCTAATTGATTTCCTTGCCTGTGGATTTGTTCCCAGTGAGACAGTATCCAGTATTATTATCAGTCATTGTCTACTACACGAGGCTCAGAGCTAATTTGGTCCATCTTGATACGCCGATGATTTAATGAACTGATCAACCATGACAACTCCTTTGTCTGGGTTTTTAGGCTCTTTCGAAGACTTCGCCTCCCCCACCTCAACACCCCACAGGATGTGACTTGGGGGACTTTAAAAGTCATTCTCCCTGATAACTTGTTAATACTTGTCAGGCTTATTGATGAGTCTATTGCAGAGCTTCCTCGGGCATGTTTTAGAATTAGACTTACGGAAAAACCTGCACACACTTCAGTAAATCAATACTGACATCTGCTGGCGGAAGGATGAACTGTAATATGAGGTTATTGTTCAGGTAGCAATTAATGGACAAACTCATACAAAAAAAGGCATGACTCATAAAGCAGAAAGCATTAAATATTACTTTTTCATGGTGTCAGCATAACAAGGTGAAATGCATCCACTTACACAAATTCTGTAGGTTCTAACTCAGATAAAACAGCAGTTGTTGTCTCACCTGATCCAAATGAGCTGAATTCTTGTCTGGTTTCACTTCATTTAACTGTTTGTCAGGTAGGAGGAAAAACTCTGCCGCAGTAGGTAAACCTGGGAGGACAGTGACCAGAAGCTGATCCTCTCTGATACCTGTAGCCTGGAGTGGAACAAGAAGAAAAAGCACAGTTAGAAGAGTCTGAACGACATTGTTCCCTGTTTCAGACCCGGCTAGATACACAACCCCAATTTAACCTTTGGCAGCAATAACCTTAAGCAAGTGCTTCCTCTAATTGTGGATTATCTAGCTGCACAACATCCAGAAGGAACTTTGGACCTGTGTTTGACAAAAAGATCTCCACTTGAAGCTGTAATCCATCTCACAGGTTTCCTTCAATGGTCTTTTTTAATATTTGGATAGTATTTTGCATATATTTGTAGAAAACAATGTCAGCGCTGATTAGCTGTAGCAGGAAACTTCCAAAGGACGTTTATAGCCTCTCCAAATCTCTAGCATAAACTACATACAGAAGGTCAGGTGCAGCTTTCAAGCAACAGGCCTTTTCAGTTATGGTTAACCTCCAAAATGTCAGTCAAGACACAAAATGACTGAAAGACTGGTTGGGTTATGGGTGTTACGCTGCATTATATGTGTCATTATTATGCCATTATCTCATGATATTCCCATGCACTAGAATGTTGCAAAACATTCAACAATACAGCATTTATTACGACACATTCATAAAAGCATCACATAACTGATGAATTCTGATGCCTATACATTGCAATTCGACGTGATCTGCTAAAAATTAGCTACTAAAAGACAGACTGCATGTAATCTACTCATTGATTCCAGTAACATCCTCTGGTTTTTGTTGCGTGGATTTGCTGCAGTGAAGGTTGTGAATGTGAATGTTTTAAGCTATCGTGTCATATATTCATCTGAAAGTTTTATTTTTATTTTTTTCCCCCTGTGTTCTGCCTTCCAGGCTGGGGTTGTCATGAAGAAATGATGTCAATAACAAATAACAAAACAGACATGTGCACTGAAGATTGAAGAGCCGGGTGTATTTTTGGCATCAATCTTGATTCTGCAGGATGAAAAAGTGTGAAAATATGATGCAAGGAGCAGATTGCTTCTTCCAAGGAATCAAATATATTTGAAGGAGGTTGTAAAAGACACAAAGTTAATGAAGCAAAATCTGTGTCTGATATGCCATGTGTGGGTTTGAATTATGTCTTCCACTTGACAGGACACAAAGCACTTTACTCCAAGCTTTCCTTCAGGTCAGTGCCGAACACACATACTGACATTTCTTCTGTACGCTTTAACATCCACAACCTTGTTACTGTATGGCCATGAACTCACAGACTGCGTGTGAGCCACTGCAATCAGCATGCTCCTGAACTATATATTTCCTTCTCTTCTCCCTCTTGCCCTGTCATTTATCATCATAAAAGTCAGAGTCATGTCTCAAAGCCTCAGGGAGGCTACTCCCTGCTTATACACTGTCAGAGGTCCAGTCAAGTGTTCATGGTATTTACCAGAGTAAAAGCAATGGCTTCCGTGAAAGGACCTGAGAGAACTTTACCTGGATCAAAGAGTTCTTGATGACCCGGCTCACATCCGACCTCCATTCTGCAACATCAGGGTTGTGGTCGTCCAGGTTTGATGAAAAGGTAAGTAGATGAGACTGGAAATATTCTGCAGGGAGAAAAGTAAATGCGTGTGAGAGGATTTCATCTGCTGTTAAATGCAAAATGTAAGATTCAGCTCGTATGGGCCAAAATCTACATCATCAATTACCATAAATACTTTCAGTTCATTAGTACTTTGGTGTTATTTTACAGGTTTTGGCATCATATTGGTTCAAGACTGCTCATGCTGAGGAACAAACCAATACCTGGCCAAAGTGTTTATTTAAGGAACGTAACTGTAACTGGATTATTTTATCTGTTAACATAATGATTATATGTTGTTAATTTATGTAAATGGAAAGTTGCTAATGTGTCATCAGAATGCACCTGATCTTGTAGTACAACACATCTACTTTTCTAATTATTGCGTTATTCAAATCTGTTACGTTTATATGCCACAAACACGTATATCTACATGGCACTCACATTACCTAGTTAAGGTTAGAGAAAAATTGTTGTCTGGCTTAACATACACAAAGAGAATTAAGACAGTTTGATTATTAACCTTTAAACAAAACCATGATCTTTCTCTAACCTTAACCATGACACTTTTTTTCCCCTAAACTAACCATGCACAGGACTTAGTCAAACTCTGGTCTCTAGCATCACATTCCAGCATGTTGTACGTCCATACCAACCACATCCTGGAGACTCATCCTACATGCCTATATGTAGTACTCCATTCATTTAAAATGTACGTTGCATCAGAAACATAATCCTGCCAGTATGTTCCTATAAAATGTAATTGTTGTTGCAGTTCAGTTCATATGAATGTCATGTCTAGCGATCTGTGTTTACAGATCTCAGTAAGTGAGAACCGACCCTTAATTAGAGCATTTTACTTTAAAGATTATCAGTCAGTCATAATAAGAACAGTCTTTCATAAATAGTGATATATTGGAAAGTAGCACCACCTGGGGAGTAGTAACATTACTAAGAAATATGGCCAACACAATCTAAAGAAAGCAAAACCATCCAGTGATAATCATTATAACATCTATCTGTATCTTAATAGGCAGATTGTGGTGACATTTGTTTACAGAGCTACAAAATCCCAATGGAGATGCAGTCAGAGAGCCGGCTCACCGTGGACAGCAATGGTTTTTCTGTCCTGCAGAATAGTATTCCCTGCAGACACCTGCACAGTCACTGTATTGATGCCTTCCCGGGAGAATGTGCATGCTACGCTTCCCTCTAGGGTGATTACTGGCTGGTGGGGGAGAGAGAGAGAGGCAGAGGAGGCAGGGTACAGAGAGACAGAGAGAGTCAGAGTGTGGGGCTTCCCGAGAGAGACCCTTATCAACGGCTGGTTAACATCTCACACTGCTGTTATTTACACTACAGAGGTGTCAGCCTGCTGGCACACACACACACACATGAACAAGGACACACAAAGAAATTTATAACAATCTGTGTGTGTGTGTGTTTGTGTTTGTGGCCTGCAGAGAGTTCCCCATGTGACACCGGCAGCTCCTTCCTGTAATCGCTCAACGTCTCCATTTGTTCTTCAAATAACTATAAAATGCTAATGCTGCCGTGGTTTATTACCAACTGACATAACTGGCGGTCCTTGTGGAAGGCCCCGGTGGCTGCTCAACAAAAACATTTACACAACCACAATTATAAAGACAGACAGTGAGAGCGGAGCTTTTCCACACACAGAGCTTGTAGCGAACAATGAATCTATTGGTCCAGATCAATGGAGGTTGGTATTTTTTAGCATAACACTAGGGTATCACAAGTTTTAAAGGCAGATATCTCAAAATGCGGGCACATGAAACCGTCTGCACGGCTACATACCATTAGAGCTTGGTAGAAAAAAATCATCTCTTCTGACGTAATATCTGCCTGGCAGCTTCACACCTTAGTTAAGTGATGAATGCACTTCTCTAAATATCAGTAATTAAGTTTTCTGCTGTAGCTGATGTGTGAGCTTTGCAACTTTTATCGATTTTTATTGAAGCTGTTTATTAAGGCCACAATTTTTGCAGCCTGGATGCACCAAAATAGCTTAACAAAATAATGTTCCTCACACTTTAGAGCAGGAGAGTCAGCAACCTACTTAATTGCAAGTGGGCAAAGACGTAACAGAGGTAAGAGCTCAGAGAGAAGTGGGAAAAGTGTACAGTACCTCGGTGTTATTTCCGATCCACCAGATGTAGGTGACCGTTCCCACTTGGCTGGGCCATAGAACAGCAGTCAGGTTCACTTCCTTATTCCTCACCGCCACAAAGGGAGCCGAGAGATGGATATACTCCAGCTGACCTACTCAGGCACACATATACATCACAGGGTGAACTCAATGTACTGCGGCAGAATGTGCAAAAGGAAAAAAAAATAGAAGAAATAACAACTTTATTGTCTAACGTGACAAAAAATAGAGGGAGAGTAGGTTTATAAGAGGGTGGGGGCGGTGAGTTTGTTCAGAATTCTCTCCTGTGCTAGCTGCCATCTGTGATATTTTTCATCCGTGGCACTCCTGAGCCTGCGGTGACTCTATTTGTATGGCTGGCACATAGGATTGACAGATTGGTGGGAGCCGCAGTGCTCCCTGATCAATAAGTCAGCTCCGTTACATCTGTCACCCCCCGAATACACCGGGGGTGGTCAGCCCTGTTACATGTGAGGCTGCGGAGGCTTGCGTGGGCTGAGTGGCTATGAAGCATAAGCTGACATGAGTGGAAGTGTGATGGGATTTGTTCTATCTCACTTGTTTGTTTGGTTATGGGAGGGGACGTTCTGTGAGGAGATAAAGTACAGAATGCGGTACACTGTGTGCGAGCTGACAGCCGCAGTTCCACTCAACGTGATAAAAAGTGGGAAGCAGAGAGAGCTGTAAGCAAGAGCACAAAAATGGAAGAAAGTCCTATCTAAATAAATGCACAAGAAAATGTTTACACAGAAATCTTCAAACTTTGTCAGTATCTCACATGTTACATGCAGGTAGAGCACGGCAGTCTCTGAACCGAGGCTGTTCTCCCCGGTGGCAGTCACTCGGTAAATTCCCACAACTTTATAGATGTGTTTGATTCCATCCTCAATAGAGCTCACATTGGAATATGTCAGTGCATGGCCGTCCCCGAAGTCCAGAGTGATGCTTGTCCTCGCCCCGTCACCCTGCACAGACAAATTCTTTCAGGAAATCTGCAGGTTTGTCAGTACAGTCCACTCAGCCTAGTGAAAATTTTACTAGTAAAATCGGCCTACCGATTTTATCGGTCAATATTGGCATTAAAATGTAATATCGGAAAATATCGTTTTTTACCCTTTTAATGACACAGCTTTTATGCAGGTATTATACATCAAACTCATCAGCCACTTCTCCTCTCTCTTTAAAAAAAAAGAGAAATCCGAGGTATAGTTCTGGAGATATTTTTGTTTGTTTGGTACACCTTGTTTAAAGTTCAAGTATGCATGATAGGAGATATGTGATGTGTTAGTTACCTAAAATGATTTAGTTTTTCTTTTTTGTATGAGGGAGCACCCCGTATATATTGGTTTATATCGTTATCGGAAATTAAGAGTTAGACAATATCAGTATATCGGTATATCGGTAAAAAAGTCAACATCGAATATCCCTAAATGGCACTATATTATAGTATATTCAAATGCAGTTGAAGCACTGTGGATGTTGTCACAGTCATGTATTTATGGTATATGTCAAATTTACATATACATTTTAAGTCTATTTTTAAGGTTTAAATGTGCATTTAAATTTTACTTTGATCAACTAAAAAGTTCAATAAACGTATACTACAAGTAAACTAATACTATACCTGTAAGTTCAGTATTTGTATTTAGAAGTATACATTACTTCCTGCCTGATCTGTATCCTTTATTCAAATAAAACCTTTGTTAAAACATTGTTGACTGGGTTTACTATTGTTACTGAGTTGTCTGTTTGATGTTGGATTGTACTGTCTGAAACTTTAAGCTTGGTCAGGTTTCCTGTGAAAAAGAGGCTAAGTTCAATTTGAGGCAGTTAAAACTTCATTCACACCTTTCCACCCAATGTAAATTCTTCTAGCTCTGCATCTGCCCTTTAGTTTCTTAATCTATAAATGTAAAATATATTTACTTAATCTTTAGTTACCATAAAAACTGCTCGGGTAAGATGCAAGGTACACATATAATGTGGTCAGAGCTCAGCATAATTGTTTTGTCTCCATAGAAACAATTCAGTCAGGAGTCATTTGAATGATGAAGCGGCAGGTACATCTGCCAACATCAGCTAATCACAATTTCATTGTGTATTTTTAACAGCTGAGTTTTTCTCTTAGCTAGAGAGCTAAATATAAAAGTGACAAAGAGCTTCTGGTTTCTGAGTGTGCCAAGTTTGCTTCAACGTGACAGTCTGATCAAAGGCAACACTCCATCCTGAAACAATTAACTTACAGCCTGCAATGTCATGTTTTGTAGACAATACTGATAATTCAGACTTCACCTTTGTTTACATTGTGAATAAAATGACATTTATTTAGTGTGACAGTCAATTAGTGTGTGTTTCTTTTTCAAGAAATACAGGAAACAGCTTACCTCCTCCAGAAAAACAAGGAAGGTGACATTGGTGCCTAATGTGGCTGTCAGCCTGCCCTCACTGGTGACCAGGTGGAGACCTTTGGGTGCCTGGACGGGACACTGCTGCCTCCTGGCTGTGTACTCAACACTGACTCCAGCTGTACAGTTATTAGACACCACTTTCCTGTATCTGGGTGTGGAAAACGACAGAAAGATTATACATGTAGCTAGTTGCACATTTACACACTTGGAAAGAGCAGAAGGAAAAATCAAGGTTCTAATATTAATTGTGCAGGAGTCACATACAGTTGTTGTTCCTACTTCTTCGGATATAATGGCACAATGTGCCACCTAAAATAGGAAACCACTTAATATATCTAGACTGGATTTGTTGCAGCCCATAGATTCAGAAAGCTCGGCCTTCCTCTGTGGGTGTAAACAGGAACAGAAACACTGCGTTTTTATGAAACAGAGCTATGCTGAGGCTACTTCAGTATTGTTGAAAAAGACAGACACTGGTGAAAAAAAATCTGTGTGACTGGTATAGATATATTTTCAATAAAGTAATGCAGATCTTGCTATTTCAGTGATGGGGGAGGGGGGTAATCCACAGTTCCAACTTCCAAATTAGTCATTTGAAGAGGAAATCTTCCAAAGTTTCAGCCTTTTTGGTACAAAATTGTGTTAGAAAAGGGTTTTAGGAAGTGATTTCATGATGGCCAGTATGAACAGGAGGAATAATTACAGCAAGCAACTCCTCTTTCAGAGTTCATGTGGGCAACCTGACGATTGGTTTAAGGCAGACTTGAAAGAAATGTCGGCATAACCTTCAGGCAAACCTCTAACATGATAAGACTACATGGCTGATTGAGCATCAGTGATTTAGATGCTGTTCACAGTGGTCTGCATGTCAAAATAAAACGCTGCTGAGATTGTTTGTCTGGAAAAGCTTTACCACACCATGCACATAAGGACAAGAGTGCTAGTTATTTATACTTGGTGATTTGTGATTGTTTTGAAAAGTGTGTGATAGATTATTCAGTCCCAGAGAAACAAATTAATTTATCCTGAGCTATTCAACTCTAATGTCCCGGTCATTTCAATCAATGTCTGGGAGTCAATATCAGAGATGTGCAGAGCTTCTTGGGGGCAGAGGCCCAAATAAACAAAAAACATTAATTAGGAGTATGATTAATGTGACAGTGGAGATGTAACAACCAAATCCTGTCAATCAGTTTAGAATAAAATATCCATAATAAATAAAATATAACAATAAAATATAGCACTATGTTAATATGACAGATGAGATTAGCAAGAATGCTGTCGAGTTAATGTTAGATGAAAAATAAAATTGTACAATTAGTGTTGGAAAAGAAAAACCCATACACAAAAATGAATAGTTTGTCTGTATAATATAAACTTTTAGGGGGTCACCTGGGGTCTTGAGCTCCAAACTCCAAATGTCATTACATCTTTTCTTTTTGATTCTTAGTCTTATAATTGATTCTTAGTCCTATAGAGTACAATTGCTGCAGCACACATATTCAAATAACTCATGTTCTGCCTTACAAAACTGCTATCAGTGATTTGGTTGCACCTTACAGTAATAAATGTATACAAATGTTTATATAGCAGAAAACCTGAGGCATCAGAAATAAGTAAAGATGACAAAGACCTTGGGGTTTAATTACTGTTGAAAGGGACACCTTCAATTAAATTAAGTCTAGAGCTCGAGCCCCCAGAGAGCTCCCCCCTGCACATTCCTGGTCATAACTGAGACTGTGTACTGAGTCTAGGCTGGCCCATGTTTTTACCCAGTCCTGTTAAGAAAAGTCATCCCTGTGGTGCAGCTCCTGGACATGGATGACGGATGGAACCAAAAGGCGGGGCTGCACTTGCCGTCAGTCCGTCTCTCATAGCCATAATCACTGTAATGATCCAAGAAACAGAAACAGTTACCCAATCAGGAACTACAGAGGAAACTCCTGGCAGACCAGACAGATGCAGATGTTCCTGACGCCTCTGTTGAGATAGAGACTATTTCAAGTGTGTCACGTACTCGTAAAATAATGTTACTCAGACAAAAATCTGAATGCTGTTAGCTGAAAAACGATCACCTGATCCATGCTGGATATTAAAAGTCTAATACACAGTTCTGCAAAACAACATGTAGACTTAATGTCACTTCAGTCCTGACTTCACAGGAGCTCCAGCGACTGCTCAGTACCTCTGGAGATGCTTTTTTAAATGCAGCCCATGAGTTGTTTGTCCTACAAATTAAAAGGCAGAGCAGCGCTGTGTCCCCAAAATGATAGGGACAAATTGCCCCAATTAGTGGGACATGCACACAGATGCAAAAGTGTTGTGATTGTTAATGAAAGCTATTAGGGCTCTGTGATTTATGGTTTTGATGGTGCTTATTCCAAGAACTGCTTCACTCAAGAGACCTGCAGATTTGGAACCAAAGCGAGAAAAAAAGCAACATTAATATTGCTGATAATTCAAAGAAAGATTGTAGCAAAGATGTGGAAAAACATTTTTTTTCTGTAACTGCAGCTGTGATATAAAGAGTCAGCAGCAGTGGATACTGAAGCAGCTGGTAATGATCACTGTTTCCTCTCTACATTTTATCCTTCAAGCAGCACACAATGAAACAGTCAGTGAAATCGTTGAATATCTCGTACTTGATACACACACAGTTGCACTTCTATCTGTGATAGATCAGTCATTAAATGAATGAATACGCTGACTTAAGTCCAACCACCAAAAACTCACGCCTAATCTAAATTTAGTTCTAGGTTTAATTCTAAAACCAAGTCTTGATCCTAAAACAGGCCTGAATGTTTGTTAGAGTGAAGAACATCCTCTTTCCCGTGCTATAAAACTTTCTTAAAGGTTTCCAAGTATGTGTACACACACGCACGCACACACACACACACACACACAGGTACAAGTTTGAGCAGTTGACTGGTTTTCATTTAACAGCAACAGCCGCCTCCAAGAGAATCTGCTGGATCTCTTGGATGCTGCTTTGCAATTTTAATCTGGGGGACGTTCTGCATGACGGTGAGCTCTTATCTTTTAATCCCTTGCTTAAAACCAGTCTCCTTAAACCCGGGAACATATGGCAAATGTATTTCTACAATCGATAAGACTGAGCCTCAGTGACAAACGCATGAGAAACAGCTTGGTTAGCGCTTTGCTTCTGTCATTTGCTTATTGTCTGGACTTTTCTTATGTCTTTCTAATGATGACCCAGATCATCCCGACATTCAAACATGTGCCTAAAGATGTTTGCTCAGACTTTTATTCTCTGATTTACTCAGCACAGTAAATCATGACGGTTGCCAGTAATCTCATTGTAATGCAGGTGACTTAGGATTGCCCACACAGCTCACACTAGGAGTAGTGTTATGGGACACAGGGATTACACAGTCTATATGTAGCATGTGTGATGTGTGTGTCTGTTTAGTTAAGGCATTTCTCAGATTTAGCTGTTTGGTTTACATTCGGTGATGAACTGAGTCCCTGGCACTCACTGTTACATAGTAAAATCTGGCTTCCAGTTCCACGCTGTGCATTTATTAATTCTAATTAAGCCTTCGACTGTGTACTGTATCATATACTAACAGAGACACTGTGAGTTAAATGGGCAACATGCCCCTCTACTAGAAAAGGAAATTGTATGTACATCACTGGCAATTTAATTAACAGTCCTAACAGTAACAGCTAGGATCGACATATCCTGACTGTTGGTCTCTAGTTTTGATCAAAAAAAAAAAACTGCATTTCCCATAACACAGCTAAAACGCATCTTTTTAATAGACCCTCCCTGCCCTGTCAGCACCCACATATTTGAAACTCCATGCCCCAGTTCCTTAACTCACACTTTACATTTTAAGTCTCCAAGCTCAAGCTGAGATAACCACACTGACATCAAAATGATACTCTCATACTTTAAAATGCTCCTTCCAGAGCTGAAGAAACGTAGAAAAACAACTTTTTTAACGTTTCTACTCATCACTAGTAATCTCATCAGTTTTTTTTTTGTTTTCTTTGTAAAGTGTAGTGGAAAAGTCCTTTAACGGTGAAGGGTGTCGCTGAAATTAAAAGGTTAAAGAACAGAAAAGTATAGTCACCATTCAAAGTCTGCCTCAGTGCAGTCGCAGGGGCCCGACGTCATGGACACAGAGTACGTCTTTCCCATAACACACCTGGATGTGGGCTTCAGCTTCCGATAGATCCTTTTCACTCCCATGAGGCACGGCTCGCCCTGCGGGCCCGAATTCAAAGGAGAAGCGGCGGGGAAAGTCACACAGAGGGAGAGCTTTAAAAAATGAGCTGCTTTTGTAACACTTGCCACCATAAATAATTTAGACGATGCAACCAACCATGTGTGTATCACACCGTGTGTGAAAAGCCTTCCTTCAGCTCGTTGTGCATTCCTGTTCAGCGAATATTTACGGACTCGAGCTGTGTGGTGTGCTAAACTCAACAACTGTTCCTCCGTTGCAAGTGTCACTCTGGAGAATGTGATGCTTGAGTTCTTTTTTAGAGTTTTTTTTTTTTTTTGTGATTTTAAGATGAGGAACTTGAGTCGCAAAAGCTGCCAGCTCCCAATCCATTTTTAGCCATGTATTTATGCGTAGGAAGTGAATATAAAAATCAGAGTGTAAAAAAACACCGGCCTGGTTCACTGCAAACCTCCATCCTATACTGCTCTGTTTTTATTAGCAGAACATTCAGTCTTTGTGCATTAGGTGTCAGTAGTGAGATGCTTAAGAAAATCAAACTGTCTCCACAAACAGACATTCACCTCCTGAAAATGTCCTTAACTTTCCCAGGAGTCCCAAAACACAAACGCTGTCCTCTATTCTACATTTAGGCTGGTTAGCCTTCTAATTGGTTTGGGCTCTTGTCGTCTTCCATGCTATATGTTTTGATCATTAGCCTTCTTTGAGCATATGGGTGTCTAAACCAATTACAGGACTGGGCTGTGAATAAAGGCACGCTCTCGGCTTCTGGCTCGGCTTCAGGCCTGGCCAGGTTGAGTGGTTTTGGGGCAGATATAATGTATGCATGCTGGGTGGAGCGGGTTCGCTAAGACCTTCAGCAGGAATTAAAGGAGAATGTGCTTAAGTGCTCTCGGAGCTGAGAGAGACGTCGAGCTTTAGTCCATTCGAAGCGAGGCTGAAATCAAAGATGGTCAGTCTGTGATCACGCATCACCCTCCTGTCTGATGAAGGGGAGCTGCTCAAGCTAAACTCTGCATCAACTAAACTTTCAAAAGTGATGTTTGGTGATTTAATATTCAGTGGAGGCACTGCCATCTTATTTTGGATTAACAGTTCATGAAGCTGAAACGTTTGAGTTTATGCAGCAGTATGGGGGCACATCTGCCATCACTTCTCATTTTACTTACTGTGTCTGAACTATTGTTATTAGAGTTTGTCTTCACACTTCTTACAGTGCTTCTGTCATCAGCTGCTTGTGTCTGTCTTGGCTGACTCGTTCTGTGTATGGTGCTCTGTAACCAGTGGTTTCTTTCTTTTTCAGGACATCATAAATTGTTGTGTTGGCTATGTCTAATGTTTGTGAAGTGCATCTGATTGCTTTCCCTCTGTTTTAATCCTATGGATAGCTCTCTGGTTTTCTCGTTAATTTATGATTTTAATAACAAATTGAGTCCTCACAGCTAAAACAAGTGGAGGTCTGATAACAAAGGTGATATTCATATTCAAATGTCTTCAGTGTACAGCAAACTGGCCTTGCCATTGCACTGCATTGGGAGAGGACTGTAGTATGCCTAGAAATTCACATACTGGAATGGAAATGATGGTGGACATGGCTTGTACACTCCCTTCTTCTGACATTTGGTGGCAGATGTGTATATTAAAGGCTACATCACGGCCCTTTTATTTCAATGCACGTTATTTATACCATATATCCAGAAATAACAATCATGCAACACTTCAGCACTTTGTCAGTAGTGAGGCAATCTGACAATAATTCATAAGTGTCTGAAATCGCAAGTTGCCTCTAACTGTGGAGTGAAATATTAAGTATTAGTTATATAAGGAGCAGTGAATGATTGAACAAGGGAGTGAATTTGAACATAGATAAAGTTACTCAGAACTACACCTGTCAGGGATCATAGATGGAATATATGATCTATCTACCTATGAGCTCTGACATGTGAGCACCGATCCTGCACCACAGGTTTCCTATATCCCTTTGTATAGAATACTACACAATAGTGCATAAAGCCAGGTCGGTAGCTTATTGATCATTAAGCTTCTACAGTATAGAAAATGAATTTATTTTAGGTTCTCTGCCATTTCATATCTCAATGTAGATTTTCTTTTTTTTGTGCACTGGCAGGACTGTACCTGGTCATGTAGGTGCCATGTTTGATAATCCGCCTCTGTGCACCTCTTGTTGAAGATCGACCTGAAGTCTATTTTCACCAGCTGCCACTCCGAGCGATGACTGACGTGGCCAAATATCCTGAAGAAAAAGAAAAAAGCCATGCATACTGCTTGTTACATCCAAAACGTGCTGCAGATCAGGCTGAAATATGCAGCATTTTTCATTTTCCCACAAAACACCAAAAACACTAGGAACTGATATTTGCCAAGAAGTGATTAAAACACATTTTGGTGTGGTCCACATTTCTGCAGTGATGTCCCATCATTTGTCATGAACATGAGCACTGTTGGGTTGTTCAGCTGATCTCATATTTACTGTCTCAGTGTTGTAAACACTCAATAATCTGCTGCAAATATTTCCCCAAAATACACTATGTACTCCCACTCGGTAAACATTTGCTGTTTAAGGAAATTAAACTGAACTATTTTCAAAATAAAAATCATTATCACTCATTATTGCATACACCAGCAACATAGTTTCCTAGTTAGATGATGACAAATCAAGTGCAAAGCCTACAGATCATTCTCCATCCTGTTTAAAACGTCCAATATGATTAACAGCAACAGCAGTAACAAGCTCATACTGAACTTGCTTTAGGGATGCTGCATCTAAACAGACAGGGTTTGACCATGGGTAGCAGACCTGTTAGTGATCAACTGAGCGTGGCGTGTGGAGGACACAGTACGGCCAAAAACTTTAGCACATGTTCTCTAGCTGCACTTACAGCTGTTGCTGGGAGACAGAACAGAAGGAGTTTGGTAAATAATTTGCAGTTGGTTTACATTGAAAATTTTGTTTTTTTAATTGCATGTCCTCCCATGATGGAGCATTGAAGAGGAAGCCCCCAGCCCCCACGACTCTTACGTGCCACAGACAATGTGGTGGTAAGTGTAGTTGAGAATCACGAGAGGGCTGGTTAACTGAAGTATTAGCCATTCTTGGGTCTTATCAAATATCACTTTCATTTAAATAAAGTCAGTAGATTATCTGCATTCTAAGAGTATCCATGCATGCACTTGTACACATTAAACATGTCTCCTTAGGTTGGTGGGGGGGTCGCTGAATGGTTTGATTTGAGTATGGAAATGATGTGAATCACATGGTATGGACTATACAGTCACTGGATTCTCCTTGGAACTCCTCCATCATCAAAACACCAAACTGTTTGGTGGCTATTTGGTGCTGCTGCTTTATGTTCCTCACACAACCTTTACTGCGTCTGCAATTTTCTCATTTTAAGGAGACATGGGCGATGGGTGTGACGTGCAACTAGAGTCCCATCATGGTTTTAGTCTCATACTAATTATAATAAGCAATATTTACATTTACCTTTTTCTGTATGGAGAAATTGAATTGATAGGCAGTTATTGAAAATCATTTATTTTTATCTTCTGAAACATTAAACTAATCAGAATTAATATGCATCATATTTGCAATGCCCACAAACAAAACAGAATCCAAGGTTATGAGACTAACCAGATAAATATTCCATCTCTGGCTAAATTGAGTGGGTGTGTTTCTCTGCACTGACCCCCCCCTCACCATCCATACCAAAACGTATTTATCACAATCAATCTGTCAATTAGCTCCTGAGGCGCCGAACCGTGACAGGCACTTACTGTAAAAATGAGTACAAACTGAGAAGAAAACAGCGCATGATGGTCTTATGAAAACTAATGGGGTGTCTGCCGGCTGCGAGGCTCCGTGCTTGAGAACTTACTCTCAGAGCAGACCTGCCAAGCCCCGTCTTTACACTGCCCCGTTCCCCACGGGTTCTTTTCTTCTCGTCGGGTCTATCGCTGTGTGTTTTCCTGCTGTCTCTCTCCTCTGTCTGTCTCTCCAGCTGTGCCCTTTCGCTCTCCTGTAGAGCTGACTACAGAGCTGACTGCCAGTCTGTCATGTATGGCAGATGTCATGAAACATTGATGTAATGGCTGTGGAAACCTGTAGGTAACACATCTCCAAGTCCAAAATCTCTGCTGCAATAAGGGAGTAGTGTCATACCATATGCACGCACTACAGCTCTGGGTTATTCTAATAATAAATGTGAAAGAACACAAAAGGAATCTTTATAAATCTGCTTTCTGAAGAGTCATACTCACTGCTCTTCCCACTTTATAATGCTGTTAAAACTTTTTTAAACCAAAGTTTCTTGTCTGTTTTCTCAGGCATTTTTTTGATCATTTTTCCTTCATGTTCTTCAAATGGACAGTCGCTGGCTGCCAAAGCATTGGATCTCCTGTGATCATAATCTGGAGACAGCAAGTTTTGATGTTGGGTAGACCTTGAGAGAAATCTTTTTTATTCATGAAAAGGAAAACAGGCACTCAGGAATGCCAAATCGAGCGTGCTCAGATATTGATGCAAGTAGAACAGGTTCAGGTTAAAGCGAGAGGAGACCACTTGCTCACGTGCGCACACACACACAAACAGATGCAGGGATTTTTTGTTGATAGATTGATAGATTTCCATGTTGACAAAGTGTTTATCACTCACGTCATGATGAGAGTCTCTTCCCCGGGCTCTCCCAGCACCCCGTCCACAAACAGAGGCGTGTTGGTGAAGGTGTACTTGTTCCACTGACGTCCTTCGTCGAAGCTCAACCTGGGAAACACAAACAGCTGTTGTGCTAGAGACCTGCACTAATCCCTCGACTGTGTGCACAGGCTAATGACCCTGAGATGTGTCTAACAAGTTTATTTCATATTCAGTGCAGAGCTGAGGCGCTCTGCTGAGTGAACGGTGATCAGCGGAAGCTAGACTCATTACGGCTTCAAACGCAGAAAGGTGAAACTGAATTACAACCGTCAAAGCAGATTTTTCCATGGCTGGCAGGTTTTCGAACCAGAATAATATCGTCCCTGCAGTTTGAAGACAAACTCATTTGCCTTTGTTTGACTAACTTAAGACTTGGAGCTTCCTCCGAGGGAATTAGTCATGCTGTGTCAAATGGTGTCTCTGTCATAATGACTCACCACAGGTGACGGATGGGAAGCGGAGTGTGTCTTATTGCGACTAGGGCTCCTCCTTGGTTGAGATACAGAACCGCATACTCCTCGTCAAAGATCTGCAGGCACAAAAAAACAGAGAGAACGCTCACTCTGCAATGGATTGTTGCTCGGGTGTATGTCCAACACACGTCTGCACACACCCACGCTAAATCATTGAACGAAGTAAAGTAATAATACACTACACACAGTATGCGTCAAAGCTAGATCTTTGCAGCTTCCAAATAGTCATATTCCATCACCAAGTTTAATTAGAAACAACAGAAGAGAGAAGTTCAAACTCCAATTCTGGAGAAGTGTGGGCGAGTAAACCAAAAACATCAGCATCAAGTGAGGTAAGGGTCAACCTCCTGCAAGCAGGTACCAAGATTTCATTTGATTAACCAAACACTGGCTAGTGCATGAGTAATAAAAAGCAAGCGAGGAGGAGGACAATGATCCTGAGACAAGGGAATGGGAGGTCAGTCAGTTTGTGATGCTGTTATTACTGCCCCTGTAATTTGTCTACATTACTTGACAGACTATAAGCTATATACAGTACAGTTAGCCGTGGTTGGATGCATTGTGTTTTTAGGTTGCTTCATCCATCCAACCAGTTCTTGAATTACATTTGGTAGTCAAAGATTACCATTACCATACCATTTGTACGATTTTTGTGAAGATGTTATGCATGTGTCAGTGAGCTGCGATCAGAGCAGCGCTGTGCTATGACAGAAACACAGAGGGAATGGTTCAGGCTGCATAAAGTTAGATGCTAAAAATATCTTTCTACAGCAAAGTGCTCCATAATAGCCTCGGATGTATAATGCAGTCAATAATCACTGAGATATTAGAGTAGACACCATTACAGCTAGTAACTGTCCAATGCTATAATGGAGACCTGCATTAAATTAGAGAAGTCAACAACAGGCTGGAGAGAATTTCCTCATTTACAGTTTTTTTCAATCGTTTACACGCTAATTGAAAAATGAACACACAGTTAGTAAAACTCTGCTCCAAGGAGCAAAACAACTCTGCTGATCTGCACAACATTACACA
>JAUYWH010000001.1:23304747-23314747 GCA_034779795.1 Ctenopoma multispine
AGTGACACGAGAACAAAATGTCATTTTTATATATGTGTTTATGGTTTTGGCTGAAATGTGTCATTTTGCAAACAGATTTGATGTTCTGCTAATTGCGTGTGGTGTTTGGTTAATTGTGTGCGGCATCTAGGAGACGGAGTCCTGTTGTCAAAATTGCGTATAAACGATTGAAAAAAACTGTAATACTGAAACGCAGAAGGTCGAATTCTCTAATTATAACTATAACACTAAGATTGTGAAGTAAAATCTGTGTGTTTCCTGTCTGTTCCATACTTGTATGAGAAGTCTGCAGCACTCGTGCATTCCGCTCATATCTAAAAGAAAAACTGCTGAATGCCACCAGTTCTCTTCTGTTCCTTCTATGTGACAGGCTGGTTGGAGTGGTTTTGGCACGAAGCCCTTGTGTCACTTGAGGGTTGTCTGGAAATGGCCTCACATGGTGATGTGTAACAGTCTGTCAAGCGCTTTTCAGACAGAAAGACAAGGCCAAATGCTTGAAGTGGGCTTTTGGATGCTGCTATTCATCTTCTGAGGTCGCTTACTGTACATTTCTGACAGTACTTTTACCGATTTGAATCTTTATTTAGCAAATCCAGTGTGTGATGAGAGGTTTGCTCTCAGTGAACAATGCCTGATATATTTATCTCTGGCGGTGTGATCACTTTTGGTCTGCTTGATCATGCTTTGAGTGTCATGCATTGCTGACTTAAGGCTAGAACGTGATTCTCGTAAAGGACCACAAGTAAGCTCTTCTGTGGCTGAGTGTGACCTTTCTGCAAGAATCAATGTTTTCGCACTTTTGCAAGCTTTTGCGAGTCGCTTCAAGTTGATTTACATGAACTTGTGTCTGATGAGGGGTAAAACTCAAAGAAATCCAACCATCCTATTCATTTCATCTAACTTTCTGATTCTTGTCAGATTTCCATGGAAATATTTGATGTGGTCTCAGACTGTTGGACCTCACTGTATTTACACTGTACAGTACAAAAATAACAACTACCTATTGTTCTCCAGTGGCTGTATATTTTACACCTACACTTCAGTTATGGCAACACTTACAGTTAATCAGCTAACAACCAAAATTATCAGCCCTTGCTTTGTTCTGTTTCGTTTTCTATCACCTCATCTGTGAAGGAGACTTCCACTGAAAGCTGGATAGTCTAGCTTATTGACTTCCACAGTGAAATACAAATTTAACAAGAACAGATTCTCCTAAATGTGAGTGTTGCAAACAAGGAGTAGAATTAAACCACAATTAAAGAAATGTAGGCAGGAAAAATGTTTTGTCAATGTTTATAAGGATATAGACATTATAGGTTGGCATTTTCTAGTCAGTGGGGCACCACAGACACTGACAGCGTGTCTCCTAGCAACTGTCAAATGTCAGTCAGCTGCTGCCATGGGAGATGTCCATTCACTGACTTGGAGCTTGAAGGCAGGTTTCCACCTATAGTTTCATCAACATCATCATGATAACCATGCACAATAGCTGAAGTATCATTATAGTTAAGATACTGTAAAAATACAGGATGAATTTAATTTTGAGTCCAGTTTCAACACCAAGATAATGCAATTATAAGTATCCTCACCTGTCTCCATGTGTTTCCTGCATCCGAGGTGATGAACACACTGACGTTGCTGGTGGTCAACTCTGAGCCAAATGATCCTGAGAGTGTGACAGACATTCACAGAGAAAACAGAAGCCTAACAGTAAGTGTCTGAGGTAGGCAAAGTGCATTAATGCAGACGCAGGAAATTAATTCTATTTGAGATCAAATAAATCCCAAATTTTAAAAAGCGCCTTCAGCGTCCATAATGGAAGCGGGCTCCAGCCTGCAGCTGTAGACTGGGAGTGTAATTATAGTGCTCCAGAAGATGTACTGTGCTGTGTGACTTTTGCCCATACTCCTAAATTAACTAATAAATCCACATTGCCATATTCATCTTTCAGTAATTTTGACCATATTAAGACATGCTTTCCTAATGCTCTTCAGACTGTTGTAATTGCTTTAATTTAGTCTGTAATGGGTGCCAGGTGGTTAAAAACAAAGCTGGAAAGCACTGTGAGTGCTTCAGAGGCAATGGCCATCCCACCTAACAGCAGCTGAAAATCTGCATTTTGTTGACCTCCAGTCGCTGATATCCTCATCTTCCTGCAGTGGCAGAGAGTTGTGCGCGCATATGGACACGGCACAGCAAATGTAAAACTTTCACACTGTCAAGGTGAATAAAGCCATGAGTTTGATTTTAATGTTAAGAAAAACTTGCAGCCTGTTTAGCTTGAACGCAGCCCCACACACACTGTTCAGTCAGATAGCTCTGCTGTCCTGCTGCTTTTCTTTACGCCTGGGTACACATAAATACAATATACTTGGCTGTCATCGACTTGTCATAGAACAGTACTTACAAACTCTTTTTTTAAGGTTTACAGCAACCATGTAACGCCTGGCATTTTATCTTTGTCCTTTTTTTGATGACAGTTAGTCTAGTCCCTTGGAGTCTCCTCCTTCCACTGACGGCCAAGATGGTGGTTCAGAGCCTGACTTGTTTAAAGTATAGCTTAGGGAGGCTTCAGCATATTCAGCAAAAGTGAAGTGAATGTATAATAAATACACTGTAAATTTAGCAACCCAAAAAATTAATTTAGTTTAATTTATTGTTTAAAGAAAAGTCCTTTCGTCTAGATCCTTTTTTTACTGATGTTTTATTTCAGGTTTAGTTTCATATACCCAAAGCACAAAAAGTCCAACTTCTAATTGTATTTAGATTATACATAGTCAGAAGAGTGCAAATTATATTATTTCATACCAATAATCTAAAACGGTAACTAGTAACTAAGTTATTAAATAAATGTAGTGAAATAATAAAAAATAGTAACAAAATTATAAAATTAATCAAAGTCATTAATTCACTAACATTTATAGAAAGACTATGCAGATTGCAGTGTAGTAAAAGCATAAAGAAGAGAAAAATTTAAATACTCACTTTACAAGTTCCTCAGAATTCTACTGTAGAGTAATAGTTGTGTAAAAGTAATTTGTAACTTTCCACCACTACTCATTACGTCGTAAACTGTGACATATACCAGTTTAGGGAGTTGTAGTCAATTCCAGATTTGACACAAACACAACATTTTAAACAAAGGCAGCAGCATTTTGCCATTATATTGACACTTCTCGAGGTTGGCCTATGTTAGTTACACTAATCTCTGAAAGGCTGACAAATTGTGGGGTTACGTTGATCTCTCTATGCCTGCCAGGAATTGCAACCGCTAACCTTAACCTGATCCCAAACTTGCCCTCATCCTGACCTCCCAGGGAAAGGTGATACATGACATCCAAGTTAATGTGAGGAAAATGTAAGTGCCTGCGAAGAACCTGCCATAACACAGAGTATTGCTTTAGGCAGCATGATAGCTTAATAGGTAGAGCAGTTGTCATCAAACCTGAGGGTGACCGGTTCAATTCCCAATCCCAGCAAGCTACAGGCTGAGGTGTCTTTTGACACCGATTACAAAATTGGTTTATTGCAAGCAAGTTTAAATGGGCAGTGCAAAAGGGGCTACAGGCAGACTAACACTCACACTGATACCTTTGGGAATTCATTTAGGCAGTATCGTGTTGGATTTCCAATTTCAGTGTATCTCCAGATTTTAAAAAAATATGATATGATATGATATGATATTGCCTTAACTACCAAATGTCCAGGGTGTGAAAACACTGAATTTTCCCTTAAGACCAAGAATTCCTTTCCACACAAAAGCTAAACCCACTATTACACTGACAGATGTTGGTTAGTTAACAAGCTAGTTCTTCAGATTTCCTCTCTTTATTTTGCCTGCTTTGTTGCTTGAATACTGAGATCAAACTAAATCTGTTGCTCTTTTCCCACATCGCTGTAACCTGTTTATTGACAACGCCTCACAAAAAGGTCCAGACGCTCACACTTCTAGTGTAAGTTTGGCCTTCACCAAACACCTGAGGCGTCTGGCGATGTGTTGCTGACAGTGCTGGTCCATGCGGGAGTAAATATCACTGAGGTGAGAATTCACCTGGGGGGCTGCTGTTCTCATATTCCTCTGCTTCTTCCTTTGCTCTGCACTCAGTCAATGAGAGTCTATGTTTTCTCTCCTGGGTGCTCAGGAACAATGATTCTCTCAGGGCAAAACCACGAGGATTATAGAGCTTCAGCACCCTGACTGCCTGTTGTCCTGTCATTTGCCCCGTTCAAAGGGTGAGCTGACACACGCATGTTTGTCAAATGCCTGTGGGAGTTGTATACTGACGCTGAACAGGGACAAACAAGTGGAAACTGAGGAGTAAAGAAATAAAGAAAAAAAACTGCAAACAGTCAAATACAATTTCACAGAGCATAGCGTGAAGAGGTGCAGTGCCATACTGGAAACCTTGCTGCACAGAAATGTTGAGTGCCAGCATTTTTAGCTAACTAAAAGAGGCAGATCTCTTATGGCTTTGCCTAAGTGACTTTTGTGGTCTTTGTCACTTCGAGTTAGCATTCTGCTTTCTAATGCATCCACGAGCGGAAGAAAGAAACTCCAAAAAAGGAGATACACAACTCAATTGTGACTGCCAATGCCAATAAAAAATGACTTTGAGATGGGTATTTCCATGTCTCCTTTGTTGTCTGTGGTCCTGTGATGAATTAAATTAGAAAGGATACAATTTAGAATTGATTTCATATTCTCTATTTATCTTTCTTAGAGTTTCACTTGCTTTCTGCAATGGCCGTAACTCAATTTTAATTCTATAATAAAAAGATAAAGGAAACAACTCAGAATTTCAAGAAGAAAGAGGAAACAACATGTCGCTCAAACAGACTCCCTCGCACCCACCTGATGCGACAATGATTCCCGGCGCCGAGTCCCTGCTGGCTATGTTTCCAGATGTGTAAGGGTTTGCAGAGACGTGAAGATGGAGATGTAGCGAACAGTACGGCTGGAGAAAAGAAATCACAAAGTCATTTATCAAAACAACTCAAACCAAACAAACAGCATCAGTGAAAACCTTCAAAAGATGCATTGGAATAAAATGACATCAACTTGGATCCTCTCCCCTAGTCATAAGTTTGATCACAAACACTATTTCCCCATTGGCCGGTCTCACCATTAATTTTGATTGGGTTAACCTTTACAGACACAGTTCTCATTACGACCCAGCAAAATGCCAGTAGTGCAGGCCACGTTGTGACAGGCTGTTTAGAGGTTTATTAAAACTCTGACATTTCCTGACAAATGACTGTATAATATGTGTAGAAGGTGAGACGTGCCACAGAATCACTAATTGGTTTATCAAAAAGGGAATCGTTCTTTTTAGGATATGAAGTCACGTTAAGAGAAGAAGCTACTGCACCTTACAAATGATTTCTACCTACCTACCCACCTACCTACCAATTGGAGCTTTGTTCCAAGTTTCACAAGTATTCCCTCTAAACCTTGGACATCATTTCAGTTATGGAAACAGCCAAATCATGAATCTGTGTAATAAACTAATTTTTGTATACTACATTACATTCATGGAAGCTGCTTTCGATGCCTCCCAGTACTGGCAGCAGTGCAGAGGTGTTCACTTCTAGTTTCTGAGTTATGCTCAACCCTAATTAGTCGGATAATTAACTAATCCGAGGTTTTTAAACTATCTCTGCTGGTTTTTGCAGTTTTGCATTATCGTAATATAAAAATAACAAATACCCGAAGGTCCGTGCAGTGCCTGGTGAGTGTCGCAGACAGTAGAAGAAGATAGCAGAGTACGGAGAGGGAATAGCACACAGTATGTGAATACTGGGTGATGTGAAGCCATCAAATCTACAGCGTCATGTGGCTACTTTTTCATTTAATTACGTTAGTAAATGGTGAAAGTGGGCAAACAGCAAATATACTTAAAATCCACAAACTTACCCTGAAACCTCCCCTCAACTAGACTCAACTTTCAGAGGCTTTGAGAAAGACTCTGCTTTTCTGTTAGACACCTCTTTCTCTCTGTGTTTCTTAAATGAGAACTCGGCTTATTGGACTGAATCAAAATGGCTGACCTTTCAGCTCAGCAGCCTCAGAGAACTCCGCTTCCTGAGCTCTGCCTCTCATTGCTGCTGGAGTCAGTCAACTCCTGTCAAGGCCTCTCTTTGATGGACACTTGTAACACACATAAAACGGCAGCATACTGAGATGCTCACCAGCAGACAGTGGATGTTGTTGCCCCCGAGGTCTTTGCTGGGAGCCTGCAGTAACCTCCAGTCTCTGCCTCTGTTGTAGGTGATGTGCGTCTTTATTTGGTTATCTATCCTCTTGTTGGCTAAGAACATCCCTTTAATTCCTGCTACCTGCAAAA
Organism: Ctenopoma multispine; assembly: GCA_034779795.1. Classification (NCBI taxonomy): domain Eukaryota; kingdom Metazoa; phylum Chordata; class Actinopteri; order Anabantiformes; family Anabantidae; genus Ctenopoma; species Ctenopoma multispine. Next base: position 23,311,092 of record JAUYWH010000001.1, read on the forward strand.
TTACACAAAGAATGGCTGTAATGTCAGATGAAAGCAGATGCAGAATTCACAAAAGAACATTGAGCATTTCTATATCTTCAAGTCACGTTGCACAAAATAAATGCAAATCACATCACACACCCCAGGGCACCACAGACGAGAAAGCTTACCTCTTCTGTATTCCCAACAAAACCAAACCACGACCACAAACGATGGGAAATGATCGACTGTCCAGAGAGTTGTGGGTAATCAATGTGCGTCTTAAATGAATCTGACTTCTTGTTGAAGGTCCAAAGGAATGGCTCAGGGATACCACATTAAGTCGGTGACAAGTCACATCAGGCAACAAAACTCCACTTCAGTAACTGACAGATAATTCAATCTTCCTTGGAGAAGAGATTTAGCATATCCTACGTTTTGGGTGGTGGCCCCAATCAAAACAGTGAATTTCATTTTGTTACCAAGGCCACAACAAGACACGAGCAGCATCATCAGCAGTTTAATTATTGGATTCAGAGATACAGCTTTTATTCTCATTGCTGCTGAAATGTCTTTGAAAATAAAAGTTCCAGAGCTTCAACATTAGCCTTTATGACATACTTTCTTTTTTATTTTTTGGATTAGGTGCATTTTGTAAAGTAATATCTGCAGTTATTCATCAAAGAAAGAAATAATCTCAGCCTCCCAAAAATCTATATCCCTGGCACAATCCCCTCTTGCCTTTGTTGATGTCAGCACTTTGAAGCTGCTTCGTATTCACACAATGCGCTCAGAAGACTGTAGGCCTACAGCAGCAGGGTTTGTTTCAAAAATGACAAAACAAGTTCATTTCATCATCTCTGCCTCCTAGCTGTAAAATATTGATCAGTGTTCATAATACACTTGCAGGCCAGGCACTCATCAAGCAGCCCTTTATTTGATGCACTTTTTTTCTGTTGTTATTTAAAAAGAAGAAATTGGCCAAAATTAATACTGCAGACTTGGAGGGTAAAAATAGGACTCATGCACAGCATACCAATCCAACCTAAAGTTAGACTCCCTCAACTCCCAGCGCTGCATGCACTAGTTGTTACTTGAAGCACAGATTTGTTGTTTTTATTTCAAATGACCACGTTAATGTTTGTTACCTCATACAGGTCGACCATGACGTTTCCCTCGGGGCCCATGCTGCTGACCACGTTCTCCAGAGCGAGAGTGTAGTAGACCCCGGACGTGTCTGACACGTACAGGTTGTAGGTTTCGTTCTGGTTCCACTCCTGCACAGCTGCTACAACACGATTTTCATCTGTACTGATCACATGGAGGTCCTGAAAGACAAAGGCACACTGGTAAGGCATTCAAATAACTCAATGATATTTCCACGGTATGTATCCTGTCATGTTAATATAAACAATAACATATTGTTGATTGGGATATACTGGTATTAGGAAATAAAAAAGTTGTGGTATGATAAGATAAACCCAACTTTACGTAAGACGTTTCAGTACAAAGATAATAATGTTTATTGATGTAAAAATGTGATAAATATGATAAAAGATGTTTTATACAAGATCATTACATATTTGTGAAACCTTAATTTGCTCCCTACAAACAAAAACGTGGTCACTTATGCCCCAGTATGGCATAAAAAACGTATACAGTGTGCTCTGTTCCTACACCCCTGCTGGGCTTAATCATATTAAATAATCAGACATGCTGCATCTTCTGTACTCCTGTATTTTAACTAAGAGGATACAGCAATCATTAACACTTTGCCTGGATTACTGGGCAGAGAATATGCAACTGAGGACATGCTGTTTGGTTGTGTGCTTCATCTACCTCTGACTGTGCCAATAACACCTTGCAGTGAGATGACAGCAACCGGTGAGCCTAGGGCTTGATTGAATAAAACATGTTTAATTGTCAATGGGGAAGTGACAAGCGAGGCTGCGTGCACAAGGAGCAGCATGGAATAACAATTCTGCCAAACACTGTGTGAGCTACTTTTGGCCTTGATTTGCCCATAAATAACAAAAAGAGTGTCACACAGAGCCACAGATGAAGTGACGCTTCGCTGCAATGTTAGCCCACGTAGCAAAAAGAGCTGAAAGCCTATATGTTCCACAAACAGCAACTAGCAATTCAATTTTTAATTTGTCTCGACAATCTTACCTATAATATCATAAGGAGTCCTACCATGGATTTAAGTATTTGTTCATTATTGTAGTCTCCTGAGGAAGTGTTCACTTTAATCAGGCGGTATGCAGTATTTTGTTACCTTGGGCAGGGTGTACTTGGGCAGCTTCATGGGGGTGAAGAAATCTCTTTTAGCAGACACATAATAGATTGGCCTCCCTGCGGTTGACACCTTAAGATGATGAAGTCGTTGAGTGAAAACATTTTGGAGACACATAAAAAAAACAACAGATAAAGCATTTCTCACACAGATGGACATGTAAGGCTGCACTAATAACACCTATCTAAAAGCGACCTTGAAAAAACTCGCACATTTCTACTCTAATGTTTTTTACGGAGCAAACTGGACAATTACCTACCTGGACAAACACATACTCATCTTGAACCACCAGAGAATTGGGGTCAATGTAGCCCGGGAATGGTTTGCCCTTGTTGGCGTCTGTGCAGTTCTGCAGCTTGCAAGTGACATACAGTGCCTCTGCTCCCACACACACAAAGACACACACATACACGCGCACACGTCAAGCCATAGCATCAGCAATGGTATTAACCAATGAAGAAAGGCAGCCTTCACCCAGAGCCAAGCGGCCTCTTTTAGCTTCCTACATTACTTGTGTCAATAAAGTGGTCCCAGAACGGGAGGAGCTGGGCGGAGGGGAGGACAGATGACCAGAGAGGCCAATTGCTTTCTTTGCCTTCAATCGCAGCACTGGGAGAGAGCCTGTCACCACATGTTACCCTCTGCCAAATATGTGTTGGCTTCCTCCATGCGCACATGATCAATAGTGATAGTCTCTGGCTATGAGACTGTAACAGCTGACACGACTGATCTTTGCTATGTGTGTTTGTATGATTGGCTTTTCTCTATTGTACTGGGCCTCAAACACTGTTGTGACAGAAAGGTGGCACACACACTTTCACAAACGAAAGGCTTTTTGAAAACTAATTGGAGTGGAAAGGATAATACTAAAGGGGTACTCCATATATTTTTTGTTGTTGGACTTCCATAAAGTTAAAAGGCCCAGGAAAGATGGATTCAAACAGTAGAAGCGAAGATATTTGTAATTTTATTTTGGGTCCAAGTTTAAAAATGCTGGATCCTGCATTTCCCATAATGGACCCATCAATATCTTTATACCCTGCCTGTCTTCTAAACTCCATGCTTTTAAGTTGTAGCAGAGATTTCCTGTAATAATGCCAAACTGGAAGGAAGCATCACCCTGCTTCCCCTGACGGAAACAAAATGGGATTTTTCCATTGTATTTTGGATTATTGCACCACATGGCTTGACTTACTGACAATTTTTATGTCACAGAATAAAACAGAGAAAAAAGCACTTGAACTAATGTTAACCACAAAACTTATTTCGGGCTAAATAAAAACCTGAGGACATAATCGGAGACATTACAACTTTTTATATAGATTAAGTAGCACTAGTAGTAGTTCCTTATTAGAACAGACATTTTAAAGTGTAGTTGCAGATACATGATTTGTTTAAAACC
>JAUYWH010000001.1:23315983-23335451 GCA_034779795.1 Ctenopoma multispine
GAAGAGAAATCAAGGGGGTTCTGTGTTATTAGGGGAATGAGACGCACTGAGATCCAGAGACCACTATGGCTTCTAATCATTGCACTTATTGTATGTATGTATTATATCGTATTGGTGATTTCCCAGATGAAGCACAACAGTAAAGAAGATGGCCTACTTATCCAAACCACATTTCCATTTCCTCTGAATAATCCATTCAGGTACCCAGGAACAGTATGAAGCAGGCAAAGAACACTGTTTTAGAATTAGAGGAGCTTCATGGTTTGTTTAAACTTGTAAATTTTTCCCACTTAGTGATGGATTTTTCGTTGCTGGCAGAGTGGTGTTCTTCTGCTTGTACGACACTGGTTTGGATGGCTGTGTGGTCTTGATGTCAGCACAGGTGGAAAAAATAGCGCTTTAGTCATGAGATGGAGCTGTTGCCCTGCATAACATATCACATACAACCAGCTCCAGATGTTTTTGTAGAGATTTGTAATGCCGCATGCAGAATATTTCATGGCTACACACACTAAGCTTACATAGAGATTATAGCTGGATGCAGTGAAATTTAGAGCACTTGTTTGTTTAAATGTGCATCTTACAGCCTGCACTGTGTGACCGTGCACTGCTCAGACTGACCAAATGAGCTTACACTCTTCATTTTCTTCACATGTATGGTGGCCACGTGTAAGCAGACATAAGCTCCCTCTGCATCCTCATTACTAGGGCTAGCACCACACCTACCGCACAGTGTGTGTCCTAAAATAGAACCCTGACAGTTTCTGCAGCATCAGCCCTCCAGGCTCACTTCACTCCTGGCTGTCTGGCTTGTTACTATCCTGACAGTTCCTCCCCACTTTGTTGAAGTGAAAGCTTTTTGTTACGTGTTGGTTACTGTAGAGATGGGGGAGATATGCTAGATACAACTGAGTTGGACACCACTTGTCTCATGGTGGAGAGATGATTCAGCTTGGGAAAAGACGGGAGACCAGCTGATGTTAAATGTAATAATTAAAGGTTATGTTTTTTTTGAAAGAACTGAAACACTACATTCAAAAGTTCCAATGGGAGGATAGCGTAATAGTGGTAAATGGAACTATCAGACTATTTCCACCTTTGCACAGTTGATTTGATCTCAGTGGAAAACAATCCTCAGATTGCACCCGCTGAAACAGATTTTGAAGCTTCCTTCCACAGCTGAACACTGCTGGTCAGATAATGCAGCTGTGTGCCACAGAGGAAGATCAGGCATGTCAGACACATGAATAATGAAAATCTTAAAAACCTCTCTGGCTCATCTGATGCTCGCTTCGTGGAGAGGCACTGACGTAATTCGTCCGAGACATTTACAATGTCAAAACTGCTCTTCATTGGTTCATTGGTCAACATTACTTTTATTAGTAGTTGTCACTGCCTTAAAAAGATTATATAATTACAACTATTGACTTTCCCTCATGATATAACATTTTAGTTTGATGTACTGCTCAATCATACATGACTACCTCAAAAAAGAGCTAATGAGTGGAATGTGCAGGCACAACTGGTTATGAATTCTCTCAGGATAAAAAGCTGGTTTCTCACATCCTGTTATCTTCTCAAGGCTACCAACACTAGGACGACCACCCCATCTTTGGCACAATGTTACATTAAGCATTAACGAGCTTACTGCTAACGTTAGCTTACTGCGGGGGTTCCCAAACCTGGTCATCAAGGCCCACTGCCCTGCTTTTTTTTCTCCCCGCTATCTCTGCTCCATCCCTCTGCTGATTACCTGGATTAGTTATGTTCAGTCAGTTAGAAGCTGGAAGATAGCGGTTTACTTTCTCTTCCCTGACACCACCCTATAAGATAACATCTCAAAAACCATCTAAGATGGTATCTTTCAACTGAATTGATTGACTGAACACACCTGATCCAGGTAATCATTAGCAACAGATAACCTTTTGAAATGTGATATGATATTTATGGCGGCTGTGGAAAGGTCTTAATAAGGTCTAAGTGGTCTACAAACCACAAAGCGCAAAACATTCCTGGCCAGGATGTTGCCTGGGGAAAGTAGGCCACATTTTCTGAACAGCTGAATATGAAGGAACCTTTGAAATGGGACAGCTGTTTTGCGATGCTGTGGCAACATAAGGGGTTGAAATGATAACATGAATATACAGTAGCTCTTTATAGTTTTTTTGACTATAATTTGTTTAACCACGTCAAAAATGCTGCACTTACCAGTAGAAACGATTAGGAGCCACTCTCTCATGCACCAGTTGCCACCTTTTCCCAAACTCCACTGAGCTGTAGAGCTGTAACAAAACAACCAGGCACCAGTGAGTGTTTACTTACACACCATCTTAACAGCCTATCAAATTTACCATGGTGTGTAATACAAGCCATCCAAAACGCTGCATTTGCCTTTGAAATGATAAGCATTTGCACAGGATTTTACTGTGGCGAGTTGGAGCCAAGCTCTCCACACACACACACACACTGTATGTACGAGTTCTTTATTTGAAGCCAATAAATTAGATTAAACTTTACATACGATTCAAACACAGCAGAGGAATAACATGGCTTAAGGACATTTAGAAATACAAGCTTTGTCTACCTTCCCACACGACTATCCATTACTACAGGAACCTTACAGAGACCACATACCCAGACACACACACAATGAAAATAGAACTGTGAGGAAAGATGTGGAAGATGCAGGGTTTCTTTCACTGGAGAAAAGCACAGTGCTGTAACAAGCCTGCGAATGAGAGGAGAGAGACCAGCAGAGGAGCCTGAGTGTGCTGGGGGGTCTCAATACAGCCATTGTTCACTAGTCAGTACATCACTGGATTGCTGAGATTGGAGCTCAGTACACAGAAAGGGAGGAAAAAGCATATGAAATCTTAGTGTAATAGAACTAACTATCTATAAAATAAGAATTCTCTAGTGTGTCAATTTGTTCCCATGATTGTTCCATTGAGATTTCTGAGGGCATTGTTTGTGTTGATTTACAATGAATGCCTTAAACCAAATTAATGAGTCTGTGAGATTACAAGCCACACTTCAATATACACTTCTTTATTTCCATATTTATTCATTTACACACTTAGTTCCACATTTCCACAAAAGGAAGCCCAGGATTTTCAAAAATTACACATATCTGCAATCCACATTACAGATAGGTAAAACTGAATTGTAGATTCCTACTAGTCAAAATGTAATTACAAATATCTTTATTAGAATGTTGACTTGTCGAAATGTAGTTGCATATATCTTAAACTACAGTATTGACTAGTCAGAAATACACATATCTTGAATGTAAATCCTGTCCACCTGTTAGGAGGTAAATCTGCTCGACACACACTACAATACGGTAGCTCATAGTGTAATACTAATTTGATCCACCATTCTTTTGATAATGAAACTTGCCATTCAGCACGCCGGGTGATGTCTCCTTAGTCACTTCATTTGCATAAAAAAAACATGAATGCTTGTAAATTTTCAGATAAAGTTGACAGCTCTATGTGCATCAGGAAACATGTGGCAGTGCACTTTCTTTAGTGGTTTAGACAGAGTCAGCAAAGTAGTCAAACGGTTGCTAGAATCCTTATCAACATATATATACATATCAACATAATTCTTTGTATTATTTAGTGTATTTTTTCTTATTATGCTAATGGCAGCTACTTCACTGTTTAATGACAAACTCATCGTTGTGTGGATCTGGGTCGACCCAGGAAGAGGGGGCCACAGTCTTCGTACCTCTGCTCCCTCTGTTTAAATGTGGTTTAAGCCTTCAGGTGCAAATCAAATGCGCTGGAAGTGTACATTCCGTTGCTCTGTAAATCAACAACCTTGACAGAGTGATATACTCACTCAGTCATTTTGTCGCTGAAAACACCTGCATTCTCTGACAAAGTGCAAAGGCAAACCTGTTTATTCTGCAGCTTACAGCTGGAATTTAATGAGGCAATAAACGTATTTCGGTGTTTCTGGTCTGAACTCTTTCCATTTTAAGCATGAGCAGTCATGCCTAATGTGTAAACAATCATTTATTAGCGGATAACAAAAATGTGACTCTGTTTATATTAATTTATTTTCTAATTGTGTTTTTTCACTCCATCCCAAAGACTGAATTGCAGGGCTGCATTTCAAAAGCATCCTAGAGAACATAGAGATGACCACTGCTGTGTAGTCAATAATTCCCTCGTATGAAGAGAGAGCTTCTCTTTGGATTTTGTTATTGCTTTCCATTTAATTCTTTGTATGGACACAGTATTTCCTCTTCATTGGACTGCTCCTTAATGGGCACACTCACCATAGCTGCAACTATTGCATCTGGTATGTGACTATTCACTTCTCAAAGAGGGGAGAGACAACAGCACAGGCGATGACATTTCCATGACTTCCACGCCAAGCTGTGCTAAGCAGATGCAAGCGAGCAGGACGGGGTGGAGCTGAGGGGGGAGCAGGAAATCACTTTGACTAATTATCCTTCCACAGAAAGTTAGTATGTAGCCAAGCAAGTGACAGTGAAGAGGCAGAGAGTAAGAGACGAGACCAGAGGAAGCTGGTGCAGCCTTAAAAACCTAAACGGTCTCCCATTCAATAAATGCAGCAGAAGGTGAGGCGACTGAAACACGTGAGGGTGATGTGATCAGAAAAGGAAGAGAAATATGCTGTGCTGACAAGTGACGTCCATTCAAGCCTGTGGGTTTAAGGTTCACTGTATGCATTGAGTATGTGTGCTTGACGAATCTAAAAATATTCTGGAGGTGTGATATGTTTGCAGACACTTGTTTTCTGATGTATCTGCCAGATGCAGTTTGGCGGTGTGTAATTCTTTGTGTTAGCTTGTAAATTGTCTGTGTGCTGGCTTTCCTCCAACTTTCCTCCACAGACCACGCCCCTTGAGTAGAACAAGAGGCGTGGTCTTGCAGCTCTCAATGACAATGAATGATAGCCAAGACTGATCCAGCCTTTTAAATCTATGTGTGTGAATATCACATTATTTTGTAACAGGAACAAGGTTTTTTTGCTATTTACCTCAAAATCATCACAACCAAAGATAAAATAGTTGTTTCTGTAATGACTTTCCAGAGCTGTCAAATCCTGCCAGTGACTGCAGTGATTACAAACCTCTGTGCTGTATTCTTTCATCTAAAGGCAGAATGGCACTTGTCCATAGGTACTGGTAAATGTCTATGTGCACCTACATGGAGAGGGTCTTATGGGTACCTGCAGATTGCAGTAGCTCACAGAGAGCTGCATGTTGTGTGAAGCTGCACATCAAGTGAGCTGATTGGTTAAGGTCATCAATTTGGGAGGAGGGATCAAAGCAAAAAGGAAAAGAAGATGGAGCAGCTTCAGGAGCTGCTAGCAGATGCGGTTTGAAAATATAACACGTCTTGCCATGTTGTTCTTCTCCTCCTCCTGTAGTAATTTGTTTAGACTGCAGCACCATTAATTTTAATTTCCAGATTTGTGTGTGTGTTTTTATGAAATACTGCATGAATGAGAACAAACTGCAAAAAGTTTAAAAACGTGTGAAAAACATCTGATTTTTATTCTTAATGAGTTGCATTACAACAATTAATTTAGTCAAAGTAAAGATATAATGATTGTTAGGTTTAATATAATGACCAAACATGAAATTTAGTGTTAGGTTCATTTAGTACATCAGGGCTGCATTTCCCACAGGGTTCAGAAAATATAGTAGTGAGAAAAGCATATTTTCATATCTTATTCAACACAAGCTCTATTATTTTCTTTACTCTTCAAGTCTAAATAATATTAAAATTGAATTAATCAAATAAATTAATCAATCTTAAATCGTCTTTTTAAAAATTAAATTGTATGTGTTTAAATATATAAATGTATGTAGAGAGGACTGTAATACTGCATTCAAAATACTTAATATTAAAGTTATGTGTACAAAGCTAAAATATAAAGAATATATACTAGTATAACTATTTATACAGAATAGGTTATATATTTAAAAAATTCTGTCAGCACTGACCTGGATTTGGCCTCTCAGGTACTGACATGCTAAATACCCACCCACAGTAAGGTATACGGTATTTGTAGGTGGTTAAGGATAGCTTAGGGCTGCTGCTGCTTGTTTCTGTCAGCTTGTGGATTCTTGAATGCCTGAGACACTGAACTCAGGGCATCAAATACCACTTTCTGCCTTTAATAGTATTGGTAGGAATGTTCGGTCACTCAGTGTGAAAAAAAAAAAAAATTATGATTGTTTCTAACAACTATAAAGAAAACATTTTTCTTTATGCTAACTAAATGGTTGCTTTGGCTTCCCAGTGCCAATGTGTATCTAGTCTATCTATAATAGTGTCAATCACAAACATGTAGACAGGTCTACATTTTGGACCGTTGAGTGAGAATGGATGTATCTGGGAAAGTATAAAGAAACAACTTTTCCTGCAGTTCAGCAAAGAAAATGTGACATGTAGACAGGAAGAGGCCGCGATGGAACCTTACAATTAACAGATGAACTGTGTTAATGCCTCCACTGCTTTTCATTGTACGCAATAAAAAAACAGTTTAAGTGAAAATACACGAACTAGATTTGCTCAGGAATGTGATCAACAACTATGCTTCTAATTTAAAAAAAGGACCATTCAACTGTGGAATTCACAACAATTCAGATTCAACAAAAATGTCTAGAAACTCAATATATCTGTCAACTTATTCTGTCTCTTCTTTTAGCAGCACATTCCTGTATGTGGTTGAATTTTATCTTTTTGAATCACTGTTTGTTTCTGTTTTATCTGTTTGCAGTGCATTTCCATATTTTATTGTTTTTTTTGTTTTTGCAGTGTATTTTTGTATTTGGTTGTGTATTTGTCTTTTTGCAGTGCGTTTCTGTATTTTGTTGCATATTTTTTTTATCCAATTTAATCAGAGTCAGGACGTTTGATTGTTGTACAGTTTACCAAGATTGCATTTTGGAGACTAACGTAAAAATGTGTGTGAATAGTAGAAATAAGGCAATAAAGCAATTAAGGTATGACTGTGGCACAGGTAGTCAGGAATAACATGGAGTTCATGCAGCCCAACAAGGCCTGCTTGGTATTCTTCAGGGTGCAGGCTGCGGTCCAGCCTGTATGAGAAAATTTGAGGGCAGGGGGTTTTGTACAGGAGCTGGTATCAGCAGCAGTTAAGCGGCAACAGGTTGGCTGGAGTATATGGGTTTGTAGTGAACGGTCTGAGGAGTGAACGCACACAGCTGCACTAAGCCCCGAGGGGAAAATATGTCAGTCACCATCCGCACTGCCTCAAGTGTCCTAATCTTTTTCACACAGTCCTCAAAGTTTTTAACACTGTTTTAGGATGTAATGCTTCCATTCTGATCACTGGCAGTTAGTTCTGTAATGTGTAAAAAGCCCAGTAGGAGGGAGAAGGCGAAAGGCTTTGTTAGTGTCAGAAGGAGAGTGCAAACATGAAGGTAGCTATTTACTGGATGTACGAGTGTAGGCTCAGGTTGAGGAATCAGTAAAAGTAAGTGCCTTCAATATTTATCACAACTCAAACATCAGACTCACGTGGGTTAAGAAAAGCATTTTCTTAATGCAATGTCGTTTTAAAATACCTATAAATTGCACTTTAGTTCTCACATACATTGCCTCCTGTGGTTTATTTAAATCCACACAAACACTGTCTAAGCTGTATTAAAATCTGCATTCGTTCATTATTCTTAAGGTGTAGTTTATCTGACTGAGAACTACAGTGGCACTGGATTATTTTTGTTGTGGTAACACAATACTCTGGCAAGGACACGGAAGAATGATAACTTGATAAATATACAGATGATTTTCTATAAAAGGAACTCAAGCATTTAAAGTAATGTTTTTTTACTCAATTTTACAAGCGAAAAAAGTTCTAAAAAGTAAAATATCACATATGTAAACACAAGCTGTTATTTTGATTGTAAAATGGAAGACTGTTTTGGTTTTAAAGCTTTTCTACTTTATCTGAAACAAAAATCACCTTAAAACAACCTCCGTAAACAAATCCTATACAGTTAAACTGTAACCACAAATACACTTTTGTAGAAAACTAATTGCAACAGGTTTTTGTTTAATGTAAATGGAAAGTAGCAAATACGTTGACTGACTGACCATGAATAAAAGGGACCAGACAGCATTGTCAGTGATTAGAGTCTTATTTTTCTGGTTGTGTTGAGACTCTCACAGCACTTGCCTAACGTTAAAGAAAGACTGTGATCCGGCTTTAGAGAAAAACTCACTTCACACACAGCATCTTCATGAAACACTAAACAAAACCACACGAGTGTAACGCTCAGGGTTGAACTATGTACCTCCATAGCTCCAGGCCTCAAATGTGAGCTGGGCTACTGAATGGGCTCTGAAGTACTGGCATGGTGCATTTTAATTTGTGAAGCAGTTGGCAGGAAACATGGCAGTGGCTTCAACAAACAATCAGGGTGAATGAAGTCCAGCTCCACCAGGAAAAGAGCAGGAAGTGGAGTATTACTGAGTGAATAAAGGCTAAATATGTTAGCTATAAATCACATTTGTAAACTAACAAGACAAACATCTACTAATATTTCTAATTCATTCTTAAATAATATATTAGTCTAAATTAGGTTTTAAAATCCTTTCTACAATTCTTATAAAATACACAAAATTGTGACTAAAATCAGATGTCACTATCTCGTAAGATTGACTTCATTTTGACTTCAAAGCCTGAAAAGCAAAACTTTCAGTCTTTGTATCAGTGAATTCTGAACTACCTGAGTTACACAATCCATGCTCATCCCCCTCTCTCCAAAGGGAACTTCATGCACTCTTGACTATATGTTTTTTATAAGTCTTGTGTAACACTCAGCTTCTTAAGTTACCTTTGAACAACCTTTGAGCGCTAAACTCCTGTAGCCTCAGCGCATTCTCTCACCTTTTGGTCGTGGCTGTAAGCCAGAATCCAGTCCTCCTGCTCGGGGTGGAAGAGCAGGCTGAGGATGTAGAAGTTCAGCCGGTATTTCTGGTAGGTGGCGCCTTCATCTGAGCTGATCAGCAGACTGCTCTCCACTTCTGGATCAGTTAGCAGCATAATCTGATGATGACAGAAAGACGAGGCAGCAGGGTAAGCAGGTTGAAAACTATATTTTACACACATAATACAAAACAGCAACAGAAAGTTGAGTAAACTAAAAATGCTGAAATAGTGAATGACTATATTTCTTTGATTGTCTTATATTTTATGCCATTGTCCACACTTCACCTGCTTCTGTTTTCTTTGAGTCTGCAGTATTGAAAAGCTAAAACATGCAGAGACAAGTCAATCAAATCTGATTACCATATCAAAGCATATTATTACAACTGTGGCTGTGGATTAGCATGTTAAGCATGGCAGCAACAGCCAGTTTTCCACTGATGATGCTGTATCTCACATTATCATCTGAAAGACAGTATGATCTTGCAGCAAATGTGTGCTTCATCACTGAGATTTCTGCTGTTCTCTCGTCATTCTCACCAGCTCTAAAGCACTAATTTCCCATGAGCCCCTTTCTTTTCTTAGAGGTCCAACTTTTTTCTTTTTATTTTGCTTTGCCAAATTTTGGCACAGTCCCCAGAAAGATCACAAAAAAAATCCCCAGATAATATTAGATGCTAATATAATTGAATCAGTGAACTTCAAGACAGATAAGTGCTGATACATTAGAAGAGGGAAGAGTAGCAGAGAGTTGGAAGATGCTCGTGGGTGTGTGCATCTGTGTCTGTGAGTGATACTCCATGCAAACACATACATCTAAAACTCTTGTTGGCAAATATTTGCACCTGTTACAGATGATGCATATTTAGCTCACATTCAACATTTAGTGGTACTTTTACTTAATTTGCGCCAGTGGAGCTCAATTGGCAGAATGTGGTGTTGCCACGTGGGAAACCTGTGACCAGCTGTGACCTGCTGGTGCCTTAAATGTAACTGCCTGTCCACAAGATTTCCCCATGGGGTTATTAAAGTATATCAAAATAAATAAGAGATTGTTTAGCTGTCAGTTAAAACTCGTGAAGTAGTATCTTTTATTGTTAGTTTTTAATATCCTTTTTGGTGCTCCTGACTTTTAGAGTTTCAGTTCTCTCTGAACATTGGGCCTCGTTTACCACGAATATTAGGCAAGTTACTCAGAAAGAGTAATACTTTACTCTCTACTTGTTACTCCCTAAAAACGTAATATTACTTTACTTATTACCAGGTGGGTGGTGTCTGCAGACATGGGTATATCTAAAAATCCCCCAATTTAATTTTTTTCCAAATAAGATGCATGGGATGGTATTACTAGTCCAGTGGAGGTTGTTTGGTCTTTTACTGTCTGGACACCATAGTCCAGGATGGAGAGGAGGCGGACTGATAACAATGTTACTCTCAGTGTTGCCTTCAGCAATTATAGTGCGGTGAGCTTAACAAGCAACTGTACAGTAAGTGGAGTAGTGATTCTTCCACTTAGTTGTGACGTTTCCTGCTCTCACAGTGCTACTGATTCAGCAGCGTTCTTCTGAATACGTGAGGCACAGTCATATAGTGTATAAAATGTGAACAATGGCTGTAAGTTGATTTACTTAAACTCTGATGAGTACACGATTCACACAAAAACATGGACACAAATTAGATCACATAGCCCAGCTGGCACTAACACACATCCCTGGTGCAAACATACTCCACAAATACTCTGTCCACAAATGGGTGATACAGGCTTCTGAATCCTCAGAGCATTTCCATGACCACAGTGGTAAACCAACATTTCTTCTGTGGAGGAATGTGTTCTGCTGCCGACCCCTGCAGGTTACTTACTGCACAGATGGGAAAAAAGCTATTTAAATTCAGCAAGACATGATGAAGTATCAGAAATATGACGATGCATATGGGCATGCTCAGCTAGAACTTTGGGGTGACCTTGCCTTTCTAACACTTTTGTGGAGGACTGTAACTTTTGACAAACCAGCCAAGCTGTGGCAAGGCCTGAAATGTTTGTAGTGCCTCTACTGTACACTGCCTGCATTACACACAGGCTTACATTTGGTTAGAGATGGCCTTTTTACATGACAGTTGTCACGACAGCCATCCCATCAGAAAGCAGTGACAATGAGAATACAAACTATTTTCACACTCAAGATCCTTGTCATTATTCTACTTTACAGCAAACAGTTTCTTATGCCAGTGGCTCGTTTGTTAGCACTCGCTTGGGTAACAGCAGCGACTGTGGGCAGACCTACTAACACCAGTTCATCAATCACACAAGGCAGATATAATGCCTCATACGTGAACCACATACTAACCAAAACAATCAAATCTATAAACTCCAAATCCTAACAATGGTTTGCTCACTCGCTGGAACTGCAACACAGCTGATAAAGGAGGCAGCTTTATAATTGATGTGTTTCTGGTGAATGGAGGATATACAGAAATATAATGTGGAGATTACTTTTTGTTTGTTCTTTCATAAAAAAAATCTTACTTAACCTTTTTAAGCATCAAAAAAGTAAAAGGGAAGGCCGATTGTTACTAACAGTGTAGAAACCTACTGTAATATTATTCAGTTCCAGGAAATGATGGTGTGAAGATATAGGGGCTTTTTGCATTCTACAGTCATTTCCTATCCCCAGAACCCCAATATGCAAGCTTCCACCACAAGAAGCTCAATATAAAACTTTTACATGTCGGTGTTTATACGATACCATAAATTAATTTTATGCATGATCCTCCCAGTCCCCGTTGTGTGCTAATGCAAACACAACAGAATATAAATATAAATATTGGATTCCACCATCTTATGAAAAGTCAAGCTCGGAAAACTTGAAAAATACCCTTCACAAAGTTCAAATAAAGAAAGACATTGATGGCGAAAGAAAACTTCTCAGATGAGAAAATGTCAGATTCTTTTTTATCCATATTTTATTTCTGAATGTATTTTAAGCTCATGTATTGACTGACTGGCTGAGAAATGCTTGGGACAGAAATCTCTGGGAACAACTGTTAGAAATTCTACCTAATTATTTCAATGAGTAGTTAAAGCTCAACTAATTTATATTTAAAAGTAGCTTACAGGGCTTATTCAAGCTCACTTATCATTCCTTTACTGTGCTTCATAGTTTGTCTTCTGGAGTTTGGTTTGGTTTACAGAACAGTACATCTACTATGTACTTTATTCTTAACTACTCTTACCTGCAACAGACAGCTGCTTTTTTTTTACACAGTTCAAAGGTTCAAACAATTCCTTGTGCCAAACGGCAGAAGGACAAAGTTTGCAACAAGGAACAAGCTGATAAAATATTTAGCCAGCTAAAGATACAGATTTCTGTTGAAAGAGGCAAAAACAGAGCTCAGCTGAGTGAATACTACAGTCCTCTGGTGGCTAGACACACAACAAAAAATAAATGCTCTTCTTTTGTGTCTGCTGACGTCAAACAATATGAAGACATTAGCTATAACTCAAGTTATGTCTTACAGTTGTTCTGTACCCAAGGGGCTAACAGAGATGATTATACAGCTTTAAAGAGACTCTCTCTCACCTTTTCGGTCCTAACAACATTTCTTGTTCATGCTTGGGATCAAATCACGGTCACAATGGTTTTGTGCTCGTAGTTTAGGTTTGTACTTGTGGAGAGTATTTGTACTCGTAAAACAATGTTTGTCTGTCCGTAAATACAATTTGTACTAGTAATGAACATGAAAACGGTGTTCTGTGATTTTGGTGAATACTGATCTGTAATGTATTCTGTTCACTGGGAAAGGTTGATATTTAGATGTCATCCTGTGTGCAGAAAAAGTTTTGCTGTATTTATATATTTATAAAGGAGGCTTTGAGGCTTTCTCTTATTTTGCGTGATCAGACTGTAGAATGTGTTATATATGTTACTGGAAAATGTACTAAAAGCATATAAATACATAGTTTCATCTCGTACTATCAGTTTAACACTCTTCTGTAGACTGGAAATATTACACAAAGTAATGACAATAAAAGTAAAAAAAAAATAAAATAAGATAGTGTCTGAGCTGCTAGCATTAGCTCTCCGAGGCTAGCTCCTGGAGTGTGTATATTACTCATGATTTCAACTTAAAATCATGTTTTTTAGAGCGCTATATAAAAACCTTGAACTCTAGCAAATCATATCAATAGTTAATTAATAATGTTACATTAATGGACCTGAAACAAATCATTTCTGAATAGCAGAAGACCTAATCATAAAACTCTTCTTATCAGCACAGCAAGTAAAGCAATTCATATTTGCACGTTCAGAAAAAGAGAATAACATTTCTTTCTGAGGAACAGTAACGTGCGGGTGCGTTTATGTGTGTGTGTGAGAGAGAAAGAGAGAGAGAGAAAGAGGCTGCAAATTATGAGGCCAAAAAGGTTGAAAATGACAAAGGTTAATGAAGCGTATATGTGCTGGCTGGAGGACATTTAAAATGTGTAAGGAATACTTGAGTTAATTCTCCTGCTGTGGTACTGTAAATATTCGGAGATAGAATATTAATGAAATTAGCTTCTTAGTTTCCATTTCACACAGTCACCCAGTAATTGGATTGTGACTCTCTATAAATCTGCGCCTAATTTCCTGCAAAACCCTACAATAAATAGATTTTCTGTTACTGTCAGACTTTGAAAGGGTTCATATTGGAAAGCATTCAGGGAACAAAGAGCTTGATATTTATTCTCTCCTGGGTTAGTTACATTTTCATGTGTTACAGTGACATTCATGTGGTTAGGAACAATTTAATACAAGTTGATAGGGTGGCTTCACCAAATTTTTTATTGGTTAGATTTCTGAGCAAAGGAAATTCAACTTTTAAACAAAGATTGATCCACCCGAGGTTACATTTAACTTATGTGAGGAGTGCTATCTTCATGTTTGTCAGGTTTGAGCTACTGTGTGTCAGAGAACTCCTGTTGAAGTTGAGCCTTTTATAGCCACTATCAATGTCTTTCAGAGCACTGGCACACGTATCAATGTTTAGACATTTCTCAATGAACTAGAAAAAGAAAGGCAGGAAGTGAAAGGAAGTAAAGGGCAGATTAGTTTGCCAAAGCATTTCCAAGTTATTTATCTGTTCTCTATATCTGTGATGAAGCACGCTAAACTATAAAAAGTATGTACTCTCGGGGCTACATCCTGCAAGCCAAGCAAGCAACTATGGATTATTTTACATCTATATTAGGTGAGAGTGAGAGAAACAAACACTAGCTTTATGTTGTACTTACAGTAAGCCAGAGGTACTGAGTCTGATAATTGGAGCCAAAGGGCAGTCAAAAGGGAGAAGGTCTAGCTCGGAGAGAGTAAAGCATTCACAACGGGGTTGATAAATGTCAGTCGCAAACATGTGCTGGACTTGCTAAAGGTCTCAAGATCTCCTGTCATCACTACCAGCCCCCTTGGACACAATGTAACAAGGCGAGAATCCAGAAAAAAACTGAAAATATCAGTTCACCCACAAGAAAACCCTTGTGGTGTCTAGCTATGCAGATAATTTCATTTTTATGTGTTTTGACATACCTGTCTCTGAGATTTTGGCTGTCACCCAAACATAATAAAGGTGGAAGGTGGAGGTAGAGTGGAATTTCATTGAGGTGCTCTAAACATTGAAAAATGACATTTAAAAACACTCAGCAGCTAGGTATCTTTGCAGGTTAAACCGGATTATCCCCAGCTTGTGTTAGCAAGTTGGATTTCTCAAAATCGCTGCACATAAAACAGTCTGTACAGCCAAATACAGTGGGGGAAAGTGAAAAACAATATAATTTTGTGATTTGCTTGAACCCTTAAAAACCCTTCTGCTGGGAGTCCAAGGAGAACATAAAGACTGCTCGCTACCAACATTCACTGGTAGTTTCTTTTCTCCTTGACCTGAACTAACAATAACAAGAAAGGTTCCCGAAGCTTAAAGATTTTTGCTAACCAGAACACATACTTTTTCTACCACTAACCAAAGGTCCCTTTGTCCATCCATTATCCTAACTGCTTTTTCTGTTAAAGGTCACAGGGGTGCTGGAGCCAATTCCAGTTTTTACTGGGCAAGAAGCGGGGTTAAACCCTTGACAGGTCACTAGTCTGTCACAGGGTAATGTGCATTTATTCCTAAACTAACCAGACCTTAACCTATCAGCACAGTTGTGACACAAATACCTACAGCACAGGTTTTGATTTATACATCAATGACAGATTTCACCTGCAACACAAGATGGATCTAACTGTGTTCATATGCAGTCATTCATCAGGATGTGGAGCATGGGAAGTGTTGCCTTGTCTCAATACTGAATAGGAGACTGTTGAGTTTCATACGGTTTTATTCACTGCGATAGAGAGTGGTGATCGCAATGAACAGAAGGTTTTCAAGGCTTTGTTACCTATTGATTTGTCATTAACAACTCATGATACAGCAATGCAGTATCAATCAAATGACACATAGATGATATAGTGGCCACTTGGGATGTTGCAAATACTGTGTTCATCACATAATGACCAGAAACAATGTTTTTAATATATAGGGTGGGCCATTTATATGGATACACCTTAATAAAATGGGAATGGTTGGTGATATTAAAGTCCTGTTTGTGGCACATTAGTATATGTGAGGGGGCAAACTCCTCAAGATGGGTGGTGACCATGGTGGCCATTTTGAAGTCGGTCATCTTGGATACAACTTTTGTTTTTTCAGTAGGAGCAATAGAATAAAGTTACGGTAAAACCAAGCACACCATTGTTTTTCTCGTGACATTACCAATAAGTTAGATGTGTCACATGGCCCTCTTCCTATTGAAACATTTTCCATGTATTATGAATGTAAAGCTGGGGGCTTTTGTCATCCTTAATAGGTGTGGTATCTCCTCCATTTCCTGCTTGCCAAGTATCTTTTCCCAGATCGCTTTTATGTCCCCCATTCCAAGGACAGTGGAAAATCTCCTTCAAACACAGCAATCCATTTTGGCGCACCATCGTGAAGGCTTGGCAACCTCTGAATGAGCCCTTCAAGATCCATAGTCCCCCCAAGGGACATACTCCAAGTTTTGACCTTTTGCCAGCAGAGGAAACATGCATTCGTCCAAAAGCGTTAAGGAAGCAGAAGGCTCCCTTACTTCAAGGGTCAACTCCCCATTCATTGCCCCCCGCTCCTCAATTATCTTTTCTTTTTGAAAAGTTGAAGTCTTCTGTTCTTTACCTGCTCGTCCCCCCTCTGGGTCTTATCAGAGTATTTTGGAATAGGTCCTGACTGTCCTGCCTCTTTCCCTACATTGTTTTGTGCAGGGGTCGGTGGAGGTAACTGGGAATACTTTATTTTCAGCATAGAGTCATCCTCTAATTCCCCTCACCCCTACGCCCCTTGTTCTTCATGCTGCGCCTCATCTTCATTCTCCTCTCCACTGTCACTGCCAATACAACCCTCTGCGCTTAGTATTTTTTCTTTAACAGCCTTATGAAATCCAATTTTTTTCCCCACAACTTTATTTGTACTAGGGAAGACACACCACTCTAACTGATTTACACTGTAACGGCACTGTCAGGTATATTCCAATGACAAAAATGAGAATTGTCACTCTTACCCAAAACCAAACACTGCAAAGACAATTTACACAGAGTTTCAAATCAACTGGAAATCCACTCAACCAGGTTTGCCTACCCCATCTCCCAGACAACAACAACACACAACAGCTGCAATCTGTTTCTACTTTGATATAAAAACCCTAATATGTTTTCTATAATATCTCCACATTTAAGTTTATGTGCATTTGTTTTACAGTTATTATTAATCCTCCTGGGATCCTATTTAGAAGCTCACATTTTTCTTTGCTCCTCACTGAACTATGGGCATTATTTTGTGGGGTGCTTTCTAAACTCTCCTGGCTGGCAACGTCCTTTATGACTTGTTTGCCAGCCGGCTCATGTGGGGGATCAGTTAGCTATATCTTTCACCTGTAGCTGTTTACAGCCTGTCGTATTCTCCATGCCAAACCTAGAGTAAACTCATTCTCACAAACACAGTCATTTCGCTTAGAGCCAAACCTGCTGCTTGTTGACCCCAGATACCACAAAACTGGGCTAGTGGCAACACAACGTATCATTAATATTAGAATCCAACTATCAGCCTCACTTATTTTGAAAACCCCTGGGGACAGGTGATCATGTTGTCCCCAAATTTCTCGTCTTCACGAGTAGCCAGACTGATCTAAACTTTGCCACTTTCATCCTCTATAACCTAGGCTTTTTGTTTAATTTTTTTCCCCATGTTAGTAACACAGCAGTGAAAGACACAAAAGCATGCACAACCAATTATTTATTTATTTTTCTTCTATATTATTAATATTGCAATTTATGTAACTATTTCTCCTATCTCCCCCAACACAAGGGACTTTTAGAACAAGCCCAGAAGCTCCAACTAATTCTGGTCTTACGCAGGAACTGCACCGATTGTCTGATCATAAAATTTGCAGTGCCCAAACAGAAGCATAAAAATGCTTACCTTTTGCCGGCAGAATTCAGACGGTCCAGTGCAGGACTCCAAGACCGGTGTTGGAACTCCTCTTCTTGCTTGACTACTTCTTTGTTCGTGACGCCAAATTTATGTAGAATTCTGGAGGTCACTGGCCAATTACCACCAGCAGACTGAAACTTTAACTTTATCTTAGCTTCATTATAGAAAGGCAAATATGGGTACAAAATAGTGTGGAGCGTGTTGTCCTGGCCAGGAGAGCAGCTGAGCAGAAGAATAAAAGAAGAGCAGAGCCCCTGGTTTAGGGGATTGACAATATATATCAGGACATACACATACATTGAGAAATTCACGTGCGTCAATAATGACGACTGGTGACTGGGACATAGCACAGCCGGTCCAGAGAACTATTAAAGAAGGTACTGGAAAGTACCGAAGAGCAAAACATTGAGATAACTGATAACTGTCAGGCAACAGAGTACACAGAAACCCAGTGCATTAACATTACGCAAAAGCAGAACAGAACGGCCTCGGCAGAAGGCCTCATGTGAATGAATGATACCTAATACAATATACTTGTGAATATACTAATGAATACTAATACAATACAAGTAGAACAAAGATAAAGGTAAGTGCAAAAACATAGTGTGCATACATACACTTCATAGGTAATGATACATGTATAGATGCATGGGAGAAAACCCCGACATACTGAAACATATTTTAGCGACGCGCTACCATTATTAACACAAAGCGGTGCTGTTTACTGTGCATGATGGAGAGGCAGGAGACCCTAGTCCCGCACCGAAGTCCCCCGTCTCTCACTGTAAAATACTGTAGTACTCTTTTACTCTTTTAAAACTCTTTCTCTGTGCCATCATTTACTACAGTCTGCATGCTCAGCGCCGCTAAGTCACGTTGATGTGAGAGGAGCAGTGTTTGTACTGAGAGTTTTACTTTCTGATGAGATGGTCGCACTGAAAGTAGAAAAGATATATAATATCGATACCATCGTGCTAGTAACGACCCAATAACAATACCAACTATCTATCTATTGATACTTTCGATTAATCCGCCCACAACTAGTGAACTTGTGAGTAGTGAATTGTTTCACACTGGAATGTGCTCTTTCCTGACAATGGTCTGCTGGTCATTCAGCACGTTCAACACCAAGTTAGTTAAGCAAAACTCAGACCTGCCCCGTGGTTAGAAATGTAGATGAGATTCTTCCTCCTCCTCTTTCTGTTAGGAGGAGGTCACAACCCCTTCAATGTAATGACACAGGACTTACAGGAGGAAGGTAATATTTTAGGCATGAATGCTGAATTCAGTCTCAAAATAATACAAAGCACACATACACTCACTTATTTAGCCAAGGTCAGGGAAATCCTGTTCTGCCAGAAGTGGTCCTATGTAGATAAGATAAGATAAGATAAGATAAGATAAGATAAGATAAGATAAGATAAGATAAGATAAGATGAGACTTTATTGATCCCACGGCGGGGATATTTGTGTGTTACCACAGCTCAGAGACATACAGCAAAAAATACAAAGAATATACCAAAATACAAAATCAAGAAATATAAAATAAAAGATGAGACACTAGATACAACAGTAGCTGAGGTTCAATATCTATGCATCCATACACAGTATGTATTATGGATAGAGGGTTGTGGAAAATGTGCAAGTAATAAATATAAACTATTCTACTACTACTATTACTATGCAGTAATAAATATCTATAAATATAGACATGTACATGCACACACATGTTGCTGTAAAAAAACAGCTTAAAACACAAAGAAAATAAAAAGAAAGGAAAAACAAGCTGCGAGCTGAGGTAACAGGCAGGTTACTGTTTAGTTTATCTATGTTAGTTTATCTGTTTATCTCAGTAAGAACTACAGTGGCTTGCGAAAGTATCCAGCCCCCTTGAACTTTTCCACATTTTGTCGCATTACAGCCACAAACATGAATCAATTCTATTGGAATTCCACGTGAAAGATCAATACAAAGTGGTGTACACGTGAGA
>JAUYWH010000001.1:23335551-23414948 GCA_034779795.1 Ctenopoma multispine
AGATGGCCGACTTCTAAATGGCCACCATGGTCACCACCCATCTTGAGGAGTTTGCCCCCTCACATATACTAATGTGCTACAAACAGGACTTTAATATCAAAAAACATTCCCATTTTATTAAGGTGTATCCATATAAATGGCCCACCCTGTACAATAAATCCAAAATCTGCTGCAAAATGCTGAAAAAAAGTACCCCCAACAACTCTCTACCATTGTGTGATGTGTAAAGTCTAAAAACTCTATAGTCAGATTTTGACAGTAACTTAGTAATCATGTTCAGGCACTACACAGTAACTGCACTTGTAACCAGTTAACAATATTGAATAAAAAATGAGCTACATCAATATATATGTATATAGTCTCAGTTAAAGTGCTATTAAAATACAAATGTGAGGTTGCTGTGTTGTTTCCAGAAGAAAAACACCACACAAACTCAACTGGATCGGATTCAGCTTGGGTTTAGACATAAAACAGAGTATGCTTATTGGTCACTTGTTGAAAAGACCCCTACAGTAGAACAGTTTTGGTTGTCTTAGAACTCTTCATCCAGTTTTCTTTAGTCCATCAATGATGTAGGTTTGTAAACGACACATAATCCTGTAATGTAGAAGTATAAATCAAGCTTTAACAATACTGGTAGCAGATTAGAACATGTGAACGATTTTGTAATTGTAATTACCCATCCACACCCTCATCTATATATTCAGTGTGAATTGATGTTCATTCCAGGCAAATTACATTCCTATGGAAATGAACTGCAAACTGTGATTATGTTTGTGTAGCAGACTTAATCATATTATGATTATGTTATGATGCAACATATTATTTGCATGAATGAAGTGCTACATTCATTAATCGCAAGCAAGTTGCAAGGATTGAGGGGGTTTAATGTGCTGGACTGGCAAACTGCAGAACTGAGTCCAGAGTCCTAGTTGGACTAGTTGGTTTAGGCAACAGAAACACTTTGGTTAGCTTTAGAGAAAGGTTAGGTTTGTTTAATAATGACGTGTGTGAGGTGACTGCTAGATTTTTCTTTCCAAGTGCTGAGTGCCTGAATCCAACCATAAAAACTGTAATAATGCTTTAGTCACAAATCTTTAGTCATCTAGGCATGAAAGAAATGCACTTCCAGTCAGTTGGAGCAAATGGAAGAGTTTGAAGTATTTAGACTGAAAAAAAAAAAAAAAAAAAAAAAAAAAATATATATATATATATATATATATATATATATACATATATATATATATATGTATAACCACCTGGCTTTGCTTTAGTGTGTAAAACTAAAGTGAAACATATTTATTATGTCATCTGTAGATTTTAGACATATTATTACCTGGATCGTGGTGAGTGTTTGCACACTAGTATGTTACCTGTTTAATACCACACACCTGTAGATAACATTAAGTATGCTGCTGTCATTCATTGCCAGCTGCCACCAAATAAAATGCTTACAGCTAATGCTAACAGACATACAGGGAGATCGGTGGTATTACTAATGAGTTAACTGTACCTCTCGGGCCTCCATGTATTCATGTGGAACCATGTTAACTTAGTAAAGCGTGTGCACTGACAGCACGCAGCAAATCAAATGACTCTCGCTCCTTCTTTTCATGAATATTCATGACAAACACCAGCTATCAAACTCCATTGAGGTATGCGGCTCCAAGTGCAGGACATGAAAGCATAAAGAGTCGATGCACACGTTCATAATTATTACTTCTCTTCTCCAGGCGGCCTCGTCCACTGCATCGACCAGGTGCTTTTCAGCTTGTTTGATCCGTCTTATTAAACCGAAACTCCTGTCTCCACATCTGAGGCATTTAAGCTCGGGCTAATTGAACACTGCCTGACATTTTAGCTCACCCAGACCCCTGCCAGGCCTGACAAACAATAACATGTCAGTTTCTGCCTTTCAGTGTAATTGGGTTTTCTATCTCGGACTAGCCAGCTAGCTGCCTCTTCATGGCAGCACATAAGGTTGGAAGGCATGCAAGCCGTGAGTGAAAACACAGAGCTACAGATTCATTACGTATGACTGAACAGAGACAAGACAAACAAGATACGTTTAGATAATTAACCAGTAGCATTCCCAGTTTAGACATTTTGATCTGTGTTGAGCTGCTGAAATAATGAATACTTCACAGTGATCATTAATAAATAACATAACAACATATGTCATTTGGTGGATTCTTTTATTCATAACAGTCTATGCTTTTGGAGGGGAGTAGGAGTTTCTTATGCTGGTGTCACGAGCTTTGAGTTATATTGTTTTCACTCTCATGCTGAGAAAGTGGCCAATGTCCCTTAAAGGCATGTAAAAGAATATTGATGGAATCCCACTGTGCACCTCGATTTACTCGTCCCATCTTCTTTACAATTGCACTTCTTTCCCTGTTCTCTTCCCTGTGTCTCACGCTTTGTCAACCTGTCTCCAGCTGCCTCCATCTCTCTGTCTTTATCTGTCCGTCTCTTAACCGAGCTCAACCTCCTCTGTCGCCATGTCTTCTCACAGGCTCCGGGGGTGCTTGCCTCTTCGCTCGTCGCAGCCATTTGGAGAATATGCCTTAGGGCTGACAGATGTTGCGTCCCCCTTCCCATCACCACCAACCACCCCACCCTCCCCACCTCAAACGAAACCATCATCTGGTAGCTTGTCCTGGATTGCGTTGCCACTACTGTGTGCGTGGCGTTCCAGCCAGCAAAGCATGTCTGATTCGCTGAGATTCATTTGGCAGGCATTGTGTCCTTAAAAAGCCGGTGGACAAAAAGATCTCCTCCCCCTTTTTTCTCTGCTTTATCCCTATGTGATGTACACATTAAAGGATGTGTTGATATCAGTATGCTGTTCTTACACCAGGTGCTATCGGTCCAGGTATGTTGTGCATGTGTCGTTAAGACACTTGTCCTGTTTTATAATTTTCCTGTAGCACTAAATTAGCTTCCGGCTAGTTTTTGCAATGTTTTATATTCAACATATATTCAAAGTTACAAAGTTAGTTATTTGTTTTCCATCAATAAGCTGGAACTCATTTTTTAATGTCAGGAGTCTCAGGGGGAATATCTCCTCTCTTCTTGCTGTCACTAAAAACCTGTAGTGCATCTGTTCAGTTTAGAGCTATTCTTATATAAGCAAACCTCACTCGAGTATGAGTCTACAACTGATCCATTAAGTTGATGTGGTGGAGAAATCAGTGAAGTTGTTTCTCTGATGAGCGCAGTCGTGCAGAAGCGTCTTTTAAATACCAAAGCAGGTTTAAGAAAAGCCTAAAAAGTGCTAATGATTTTATGGCTTATTACTTTATAATGGCTTGTCATAAGACTGGATAAGATCTGGAATAAATCAGTAGATTATGAGTTTAACATCATATGAAAAATGTTTTTCTCAGCAAAGGCCTATCCTCCTTTCACCTGGACCTGCAGAAATGCTACAAATCAGCTATATAATACCCATAAAAAGCATTTAAACAGCATTTTGAAAATATTTCAGATTTATTTTACCGAGGAATGGGGTAGGATTTAACCTACACTGCAAAGACGCGACTGATGTGTCATTTTGTTCTCCTTCAGTCTTTGTGCTTCGTGGAGGCTGTGCCTGGCAAACTGAATTAATAATAGCTTATACTATTTTAATTTCCATATTCTTAGTTTTAAGATCAGACTATTCACTGTGTATTGTACTTGAATTGTTGTCATTCATGTCTAAATTAAAATGTATGATAATTCATGAAAATCTGACATGACAACTTATGCAATAAGGAAACTTTTGTCTTTGCCTCAGATATATTTTAATTTTCTAAAACTAAAATGCTTTTATAGCTCTGCAAAAATGCATTAAACTTGTAGACTTTTAACAAACAACACCTAAAGAGTGTAAAACAAGTAAAGCTAAGCTCTGGCTGAGCAATGCCGTATTACAAGACTTTCTGTTGCATTTCTGTACAAGAACAAGTCAAGTCCCTTTTTCATATTTTTAGTTGGAACTTTAATGTTGATGATGGCTGTCCATGTTAAACAACAAAGCTCTAAGACCTGAGCTGATGTATGTAGAATAAAACCACTAAAACAAAATGTCATGTCCCTGTTTATCTGTCTACTCTGTTTCCAGAGAGTCCCTGAGATTTTCTCTGCACCCTAGAAAAATATATAAACAAAAATAAAACTAGGGATGTTCGATATTGGCTTTTTTATCGATATACCTGTTGGTATATCTGATATACCAACATAACTCTTAATTTCTGATACCGATATAAACCAATACCAATATATGCGGGGTCCCTTCTCGTTAAAAAAAAGAAAAACTAAATCATATTAGGTAACTAACATCACATATCTCCTATCATGCATACTTAAACCTTAAACATTATTTCAAGGTGTGCCAAACAAACAAAAAAAATCTCAAAAACTATACCTCAGATTTGTCATATTTTGACATTTTGAGAGAGAGGTGAATTAGCTGAAGAGTATAGTAGGCAGTAGTACAGTAGGCCGATAATCGGACATGCCTAATAAAAACCCTTCCTGAAAGTTGTCAGTCTAAACTACCTCAGTTTAGGAATCACGCTCCTACAAAGTACACTGTGGCATCCACCTGTTCACGGAAGCTGAGAAGTTTTTCCTTGTCCACTGACAAGCTTCTCTAAGCTGGTCAGTCAGAACAGAGCAGGCTCAGGGTGACAAAAACTAAAAAGTATTTTCAAAGAGAAGCTCAAAAGAGGTGCTGGATTAAAGCCTGCGATAAGAAAACCAACCAGTTTTTGGAACTGTGAGAATTTTTTGTAGAGCCTCAAAATTTAAATGTTAACAAAAAAATTATTCATAATATGGCATCTTCAAAGTCATTCAACTTTAACTTTGCCATACGTGTTTGGCAATGTGCTTTGGTTAGTTAGGCCTTTGCCAGAGTAGTTTTTATCTGATGGCGGATTGTTTGCTGCCCCTGCTCATTAGGTTTGAATTATGAATCAATTTCTAAACTGTAAGCTAACTCAATTACTGATTGTTAGACACAGATTGTATTATGTGTTTAATCAGACGCCTGTATAAGTCAAGCACTCGTTTTAAAACTTCTGCTAACTGTATATTGCTTTGTTTTCCTAGCTCCGACACCTGACTACAACTGTCGGAGGTCACTAAAATTAATGTTGCATCAGCGTGTAACTATGCTAAAACTATGTCAGTCTCTGACTATTTTTTTCTGGACCCCTTCCTAATGTGATCATGGATGACACTGCCGGATGTCTTCATTTAATCGCTGGCTGGCCTGAGTGGTGTCCCAATAACAATGTGGGCTACACAGATA
Organism: Ctenopoma multispine; assembly: GCA_034779795.1. Taxonomy (NCBI): domain Eukaryota; kingdom Metazoa; phylum Chordata; class Actinopteri; order Anabantiformes; family Anabantidae; genus Ctenopoma; species Ctenopoma multispine. Next base: position 23,340,854 of record JAUYWH010000001.1, read on the forward strand.
ATTGGAAAACGTTTTGAAGAAAACCTGGGCTGACTAGAAGAGACGGCATCCATCCCACTTTGGATGGTGCTGCTCTTATTTCCAGAAATATGGCAGAGTTTATTAGACCTCCTAAACCCTGTTTAGGAGGTCTAAGCCTTGTTAGATCTTAGTGCAGCTTTCGACACTATAGATCATAACATTTTATTGTACAGACATATCATTCAGATTAAAGAAACAGCACTGAGCTGGTTTAAATCTTATCTATCAGATAGAACCAAATTTGTTCATGTTAATGATGAATCTTCTATGCACAAACAAGTTAGATACGGAGATCCACTGGGTTCTGGTCTTGGAGTAACCCTCTTTTCATTACACATGACTCCGTTAGGCAATATTATAAGGAAACACTTCCTAATTTCCATTTCTACGCAAATTATACCCAACTATATTTATCTATGAAACCAGGTGAAACCAGTCATTTAGACACATTTCAAGCATGGTTAAAAGACATAAAGGCTTGGATGTCCTGTCATTTTCTATTCCTTAATTCAGACAAAACTGAAGTTATAAATATTATATTTGGGCCCAAAAATCTCCCAAAAAGACATGTTATCTAGTCAGATTGCCACCCTAGATGACTTTTCACTGGCCTCAAGTACTACTGTGAGGAGTCTTGGAGTCTTTTATGACCACATCTCATTTACTTCCTACATAAAAGAAATATTTAGAACTTCCTTCTTCCACCTACGGAATATAAGTGATGCTGAGAAACTAGTCCATACATTTGTTACCTCTAGATTGGACTACTGTAATTAATTACTGATAGGATGTCCCAATAAGGAATTAAAAAGCCTCCAGTAATCCAGAATGCTGCAGCCAGAGTTTTGACTGGAATTGACAAGAGAGATCATATTTATCCTACATTAGCGTCTCACCATTGGCTCCCTGTAAAATGTAGAATAGATATTAAAATCCTTCTCCTTACTTTTAAAGCCGTAAATGATCAGGCTCCATCATATCTTAAAGACCTAATAGAACCCTATTATCCCAGCAGAGCACTTTACTCTGAGAGTGCTGGTCTACTTGTGGTTCCTAGAGTTTCCCAATGTAGACTGGGAGCCAAAGCTTTTAGCTATCAAACTCCTCTCCTGTGGCACCAGCTTCCAATCTAGGTTCGGGAGGCAGACACCCTCTCTACTTTTAATACTAGACTTTTTGATAAAGCTTATGGTTAGAGATGGCTCAGGTGACTCTGAACTGTCTCTTAGTTATGCTGCTATAGATTAGTCTGCTGTGGGACCTCCCTTTCTGCAGTTGCCCAGCACAATTTAGTAGCTTTCATTATTGTCTGCCAGTCTGCACTGAACATTGTTTACATCATTTAGCATTATTGTTGACAGAAACCCAACATTTTTTACTGTCGCTGATTCCCATTAAAAGTATTTAACCACCAAAACTCAGAGACACTTTTATTGTGAAGAATGCTAAAATTGCTTAACACTAGTCATCCATCATCACTTTTGACACTACTGTGACGGTGAATCAATTCAAAATATTGCAGGCAATAATAGAATAAGAAGACAGAGCCACAGTGAGCTGTTATGAGCCCCTGCAGGCGACGCCGCTGCACACCTCCAAAATCAGCAAGGTAACAAACTTTACTGTGTGTTGTGCGAAAAAACTACTTGTGCCAGTAAGAAATCAAATTGTAGCCACTCATAGCATGATGAAAAATTACTAATTATTGACTGAGTTCTTTATTAAACAAGACAAATAGGTGGTGTTGCACCGTAAATAGCTACACCAGCTTGTCTTCTGTTGTATTTCTGACAAAGTAGCAGCTTGTGGAGCGTGTACCACCCACACAATTCCAATATTAAACCGTTACAGTAAACATAGCAGTGCAAAAAACATGACTGAAATCTTTAAGAAAACCAAAGCAAAGCAGACTTTGCATGTACAACAATGGCAACAATCCACAAACTTCTGCAAACTCGAACAAACTTTGTTGTTTGCTCCGCACTGATACTTGGAAATATCAGCCTCTCCTCTGCAACAGCACAAGGCACCTGAGAAAATCACTAGAACCTCAGAAGAGACAGCTCTGCATCTATGCTTCACAGCATGATCTAGAAAGCAGCTTGGCCACAGTTAAGTGGCTCGTCCAGCTTCAGAGAGCTGTGAAAAAGAGTTTCTTAGCATCTGCTGCCAAGAAACCAGCTCCAACCTAGAACAAAAGAAAAATAACATAAAACTAATTTGACTTAAATGTATAATGCTCTGCTTTTGGCTCATTTGACAGAATACTGGCTCCTGCTATGTTTTTGTTCTTCCATATCTTGATGACTGTGATTAGCTTTTTCATATTTTTTAAATATAATTTCTATAATATGCTGTTGCTGTTTAAAAATATCCTTAATTCTCTTACTCACTGCATTTCTTTCCTTTTTGTTCATTATTCATGGCAGTCCACACGTGACTGATTATCTTATGCCTACATTCAAAGACCATTAAAACAACTAATCAACGAAACACTTCTTCCCTGTCCATGACCCTAATGACCTATTAGCAGACTAATTGGCTAAGACGGGGTGACCTTATGCATTTGAATTTTAGACTTGGAGTCATTAACGTGATTATGTTTGTTTGTATAAGTGCAATCATAAAGCAAAGGCCATTTAAAACCAGATGTTCATCTTCAGGTTACAGAAATATATAATGTATACATACAGCGGTGTTTAAAAGAGTTTGTGAACTCTTTAGAATTGTCTCTATTTTCCTACAAATATGACCTAAAACATCCTAAAACTAGATAAAGAAAATCTAATTAAAATAAAATAGACCCCAACATTACATGTATTTTTTATTTAATGTGGAAAATTATCCACTATTAAATGTGTGTAAGGCAAAAATATGTGAACCTGTGCCTTCAGTTATCACTGTGACCTCTTTTTGCATCAACTAAATGTCTCCAGTATCCATTTGTGAGCCCTGTACATCTGATTGGATGAATTCTAGTCCACCATTACTTAAAGAGCAGCTTTAACTCAGGGATGTTGGTTGGATTTCTTGTGTGAACTGGTCCCACAGCATCCTGTCCTTCCTTTCTATTGACTGGTCTTTCTTCTCTATATGGTTCAGGTCAGGGTAGGTAGAATGACTGTTTAGGTTTGTTGTCTTGCTGCATGATCCACCTTCTGTTGAGTTTCATTTCACCCACAGATACCTTGACATTTTCCTGTATAATTTATGGTAATGATGGCAAGGCGTCCTGTTCCAGAGGCAGCAAAGCAGGCCCAAACCATGACCACCATGTTTCACAGATGGAATGAGGTTCATCTTTACTAAATAGAATGCTTCTAATTTAAGCAAAAATGTTCTACTTTAGTCTGATCCATCCTCATAATATTCTTCCAGTGGCCTTCTGGTTTGCCAAATGCACTGATTTTCAGATAGTTTTGTGAGTTTAGTGAGGTTCAGATAGTTTTGACATACAGACATACAGTATTTAACATTGGATACATTTCCACACAATATTAATGACTAAGTTTGAAGTTTTTGTGCCATTTGTTTTACTGTATTTCCCTTTATTTACTTTTAGTATCAAAATCAGATCATATTTAGGTAATATTTATGCAGAAATAGAGAATATTTTAAATGTTCACCAACGTTCAAGCACCACTGTACACTACATCGCCTAACTTTGCCATAAGGTGACTTCTACAGCAGAGAAAGGCATCAATATTATCTAATGTTGCATATTTATGTATGAAATACCCTTCCATTTTTGCATCATGCAGCAAGACTTTGGACCCCCATATTGTCTGACAGTTTATGGATTCTGTTTGTCGCTGCCATATTGAGGACAGTTCGAGGACATTAAGTATTAATGCTCACTTTTAAGTCGGCAATTGTATCCAAAAGCGAGACGATGAACAGAAGACTTTGAAGCACGACAGTGGGAGAGGTCTCATCTGAGGTGAATTCATATTCCACCCACCTGCCTGTTGTCGCCGTCTGAACCGCACAAGGCCGTAATTGTTTTGCAACGCCACACATGCAAACACATGCTCGCGCAGTAACACGCACAAACACAGTGGACGACTTTGCCGTGAAAACACTTGAGCCCTGCGATTGTTGTTTTAGTCAATACATCCATGAGAAAAAAGCAGTTATGTACTTTTGAAAGAGAAGTCACAGACCAGAGTAAAGTAGACACTGGATCCATCTGTCATTCATACACATCTCCTGGAAAATTCCTTTGTTTTCAAACCATTATAGCCAATACCGATTTGTATGAGAGTGCAATCTGTGACTTTTTTTGTTGTTGTTTTTTTTAACCAGCACTCACCATCCCCGGCCATTTACTGTAATAATGTGCTCTCATACAAAATCTCAGCCTAAAACCCCCAAATCATTTCCCCTAATGTGTACTCGAGATGTGTTCTCTCATGTACTGGCTCAGTATGAAGCCACAATATGAAAATTGATGTAATTGCTGTGTTGTCAGTCTGTTTTCTCCATGGGTGACCCCTGGGCCATCTCCATATTTTTTTTTTTTTTCACTCTGTTCTTTTTTTCCCTTTTCCTCTTTCCTACCCTTGCCTCTCTTCCACGCTCACTTGCTCTCTGTCAGTTCATTTGCTGTCTCTTTCTCCCCCTCTCGTATCCCCTGCTCTCCATTCCGTCTCTCTCCATCCTTCCCTGTCTCTCTCTCTTTCTCATCTCCCACTGCTATACTCCCTCTATCCCCTCCCAGCCACAGAGGCCTGATTTACTTGCACTGCTGGGTGAAGAGAGGGGTTTTTGTCTGCCACCAGCAGTGGTCACATGGCACCATGCCGGGGGTGACAGCAAGAGTGACGAACCTGCAGTCTCTGCTCCCCTCCCACACAAGGGATGCGTGTGTGCTTGGAATTAACTGTATGTGGGAGGAAGGAAAAGAGTTTGTGTGTAAGTTTGAGTATGAGAAAGTTTCACCATGTTTGTTTCCCAAATCAGTTTCTCTGTATTATTTTTACTTGTGTATAATTTTAGCTACATTAGCATCATAAAAGGCAATTTCTGTGCACCCATCTAGTGTAGCCATCAGTCTAATACTTCAGTTGAACTATTGGATAGATTACTGTTAGATTTGTTGCACACACATTGAATACCTTTGTTTATCTCCTGTTTTTGCATTAAGCACCAATGTTTAAAAATTTGTGTGGACTTGGTTGACATCTAGCATACACTGTATGTTTATCTGAGACTGCATTACTACAAATGCCAATTCGCACATGCTTTGGAACCTTTGGAAAACTGCAGTCTAACCCAATGTTAACAGTATGAAATAACTCCAATTGAACTGTGACAACCCAAGATGCTAATGTTAGTTTTCAATTCCAAACTCCCAGTTTAGTCTCACCTACATGTATGCATAACATACAGAACTGAGCCCAACAAGTTATGTCTGGACACTGTTCAGATAAACCACACTCCCATATCACTGTGTTACATTACATCAGACAGGTAATTTTCTATAGTTTTTCCCCCATCTTACCGTTTTTCTTTTTTTTTTTTTTCTTGAAATTATTAGTCTATAGCTTGGTCTCGTTTATATTTCTAAATCAGTTTAAATGTCACGCTTTGGGAACATGGTGATACTATGAGTGTGAGAGAGAAATAAAACCTAGAAAGAGTGTGTGAACATGTGTGAGACAAAGATAATAAGTGTGTGTTTGCCTGATGGTGTCTGTCATTTTGTTTGTCACCCGGTGTATGTGTGAGTGTTTTTTATGTGTCCTTGTGCGTGTCTGTGAAAACACATTAACAACCCGTCAAGTTGTTTTGCAGGTCTTAATCTTCCTGTTACTCTGTGTATTTGAACTGAGGCCCTGGGTTTGTAGAGCTAGCTGGTTTCTTGGACTCAAAGGCGATTGTGCCTTTCTATTGTCCCTTCTGCAGTGCTGCCTCATTAGAAAAGCTTCAAAACGTCTTTGTTGGCTTTGCCAAGGTCCCACAGAACATGCACTGTTAATCCAATTTACAAGCAAAGTAAAAAAAAATGTATAGCAAAGAAAGAACTTCCTGCCTCCGTCTGCCTCTCTCTCATTTTAATTCAATTCAGTGGGCTCCATACTTAGCCAGAATAACAAGAGCTGGAGCTGAATGCAGGATCACCTGACCACCCCCCACAATCTTCTAAGGAATAGGCAAACATATAGCTAATAGGTAGCTGGACAATCAAAGATGTAAACAAAGTAGATCAAACTCAAGTGTGCCAAATAATTTCAATATAAAAGCTACAAGGAAGTTAAAAATCTTGTTCCCAAATAGCAAGGGGGTCTTATGAAATCTTTGAGGACTGCAATGCAACCCAAGGGCCGGGACACATCAAGCCGATGGTCGGCCATCAGGCTGTTGCTGAGCATCTGTCCTAGTTTTTACACTGTATAGTACTTGCACTATGTAGACCCCCATTGGTGGCTTTTCTGCCAACTTGGCAGTCTAATCTGTCAAAGACCTGTAAGTCTTAAGTTACTGTAAGTCAGTAAGAGAGACCACTCTGAGTAGCTTGTATACGGTTTGTATATCTGCAGAAAAGGGGTGGGCGATATATCGATATTTTAAAATTATCGATATAAACAACACAGCTTTATACGGTGCATAAAAGGGCACTTTATTTTTTTTAACAACTCTTATTTGATTAATCAAAAATGCAGCTTTTTTTTATAACACAAATTTGGCACATGTAATGTGCCAAATTTGTCTAAACTGCCAATAGTTTGTCATACATTAATAAAATAACTATAACAATAAATATATATACTACGTAGTTTGTGCTAGTGTTCCTTTGGAACATAATTTTACATGGCATTTTAGCTTACACTTATAATTTTAGCCCTTTTTTTATTATATTCTTATTCCTTTACAGTTCCAATTTAGACATTGTACAGTTCGCACAGTCTTTTTGTATAAAAATGACTTAGGATACATTGCAATCACGGCGTGGTGTACACTGAGAGAATCTTGAATCTTGAATATAAAAATAATAAAAAATACTACAAATACTACAAACTACATTTGGAACATGAACAATTGTATATCATATCATAGTTGTACTTTTGTTATTACTTTATGGGATCAAAAAATATAGATAGAGATAAATGTCATGTATGGCCATTCAACTTAGAAATATCAAGATATGAGTTTTGGTCCATATCACCCAGCCCTACTGTAGTCCTACATCTTCTTCTGCTTGAAGGGACGACCATCATCTGCTAGTGAACAGAGGTATTTCCTACTGCCACTTTTTGGCTCAAAAGAAGGCAACGTGAGACGATGTCGCAGGTATCAGTTGCTTCTAGGTCTTTGATGGTGGCTTGGTGTCCCACAGCCTTTACAATCCACTGTGGACTTTTGTTTAGCTGAAATTTTGTCATCACTACTACTTGTTCTTGCCAGTTACACTATAACCTGAATGGAGCCAGGGAAAAACAAAAAAAACAACTTCCCTAATGGAGCTGAATTAGTTCATTAATAACATTAGTTACCACTTCATGATTTAAGTCACATAAAGGGAGAAAGGTGAAACTATAGCAAATGCAGGCAGATTACAGGAAAATACAAGGGCACTGCCAGAAGGAACAACTGCAAAAATGAAACCACCTTTATATTTTACCCCTTTTCATCTCTAATTGAGTCAGTTCCAGGAAGACGTGAAGAAAAAGAGAAGCTTTGGCCAAGATGTGCATTTCAGAAAACAAACTGGCTCTTAATCATTACAATCAACACATCCATTTTCCAGTTATCTTTATGCTTTTAATATATATAAAAATGCAAATATATTTTTTAAAACAAGCCTATATTAAATGGCTGAGGCTGTGGTCAGACTGCCCTCAGCCCTTTGGCAAAAACTGCAGCCTCCTTATTCATTTGAGTGGCATCACTCTGAGGACACTACAGGAGTGCCAATGCACCAGGTTCCAGAAAACAAAACCATTGTCAAGTAAAAGTGTAAAAGAATCTGGCTAAAATTTTGCTAAAAATCCTCCAACAAGACACCATAGGATGTATTTCCACTGGCAACAAACCACAAACACAAACTCCAACACACTGAAAGCATTTAAGGCTACATGCACATTAAGCTACTTACATTCTAAAGTGCACATCTGTGCCAGAACAACATGCAGCCACACCATGAGTTTCTGGTTGGTTTTCAACCCACTATCGCTGTATCGCTATTTTACTTAGAAGCAGATGCTCTGACGTCACTATTGCTTTTTTCCACAGACGCTTTCTTCAAATGAATAAAATCCTCCAAATGAACATTATATTAACTGAGCCCCACCATGTCTCTGTCTCATCGCTTTTGCTTGACATCTTTCACTGAACACAGGGACGTTCCAATCACTGACAGACCCCATCTACCGTATGAGGTGGGTCACTGAGATTCTGAACTGAGGCGGGGCTGCATTTCACCTTCATTATTACACAATAATTAACTCAGAGAAAATGACTCTTCCTGAGGAAAAGGAGAGAGGTGAAACTGTGCAGTCAGTGCAGGCAGATGGTTATAACCATCAATTGACCCAAACCCAGGAAAATATAAGGGCACTGCCTGAAGGAGCGGCTGTAAATATGAACCCATTATTATATTTTACCCCTTTTCATCTGGCTTGTAATTGATTCAGTCCCAGAAAGACAGAAAGAAAAAGAGAGGCTTTGGCCAAGCTGTGCATTTTAGAAATTGGTGAGTACAATGGTACAGAACTCCACATGTTGATAAATGAACTGCTGTTTAATGCATCTTACTAACATTGTAGTGACAGATGGAGAAACAGACATCACACAGAGAATGGTGCAACATCAATATGTCTGCTAGTATTCAACTTGACTATTTTTCTATTTTTTTATCACAGGACAGTTACCAAATTTAAAGGAAATAAAAGAAGAACATTACCTTCCTCTTGTTGTTAGGGCTCACGTACAAATAACTGAGTATCGTCTTTGCTCCCACTTTGTCATTCAGCTTCTGGTACGTTGCTCCGTAGTCGGTTGACCTGAAATTTAATCAGAAAGGTCTGATGAACACTTGATAAATGACTTGTTACAATTAAAAGTCTCCCTTGAGAATTCAGTGCGAGAGGGGGGAAAGAGCACTGACGTAATTAAGTCGCTTTTGTTCTCGTCGCTGCAAAATGAACCACACCAGGAGTAAAGGTGTCCGCATCATTAGGGTCACTGTGAAGCATTTTTACTACTCACAAGTAAGCCATCCTAGAGATATAAAAACAAATTCTATTCTTTGATAATGCAAACATTACATTACATCAACAATTACACAGATCATACTCAAATCAAAATACTACCAGTGAAATATGTACACCCCTCAAAATACTTACATGCCATAGAACAGAACACACAGCCTTACAAATAAATTCCTCCACCTACCTGGTACAATAACATTTAATGCAAAGGGATTTTTGGTGGCATTCATGCAGATACTTAAACAACAGTAGCACACTAGTGCATAGGGAGCCACAGCTCAAAAGCTTTAAACACATTTGAGAAATGTTGTAGGAACTTAAACAAGAAGACACTAATTGGAAAACAGAAATGTGGAGAAAACATATAGGCATTTTGTGGCACAAAATTAGTGATTACATTACAGATATGTTATGTGCTAATTAAACATTTCTACACTGTATTTTTTTGTTATTCACAAACACCTTTTGTATGCTTCTATATTTACTTCACAAAAAGGAAAGCATTGTGTGAAGTGAAAATGTATTTTACTTCTGATAATCTTATAGACATACACACGTGATCATCTTCTTTAGGGATGTTTTGTATTACAGCGTTCTGAGATTCATTTCAGGAGATGGCTGTAGAACTCATTGGGACTTAACACTCGTGTAGGCTGATCCTATACCCGACATTTCTAGAAAAGCTTGTACTGACCCTCTCTCCTGTCAGTTCCACCTGCAAACCTTAAACACATTTTAAATTGTAGTGTATGTAAATGTAGTGTTTTTCAGGTATGTGATATACTAGGAATGGGTGATATGAACATAAATTCATATCCCGCTATATTTGGGCTCTGTCAAAATAGACCTTTTATATCCCAGGATTTTCTTGTACAAAACATTCAGGTCCAATTCAAAGTCAAAGGCACGTGCGATATTATAAGAATGTTATTACAACAGACGGTCATTGTTTTTTCTTGTTTTTAAACAATGAAACTAAAGAAAAGCAAATATACGTTAAAACATTTCAATAAATCCCCTGATACTAAGGGAAATAGCTTGTTTGGAGACGAGTGCTTTTACCAGTCTTCTATGTAATTTATGACTTGACCGTATGTCTGTGGTCAGTCGGATATGTTTCTCATTAGTGAGTCACTGAGAACCTTCCAGACATTCATTTCTGAGAGCATTTGTCCTGCAAACTACTGATGAGTGAACAACTGGTACTGATCAAGGGATCAATCAGCTTTTTAAAACCATCTTTGTCATGTTTGTATCGCTGGATGAACCGTGTCTTTAGCGATATGGTAGTTTACTAGGTTTGTTATCTAGTTATTACTTCTCTTTTTCTTTACTTTGCTTGGCAAACGCTTTTATCCAAAGTGACCTACAGGGAGCTAGCGCTGAGTGTCTTGCTCAAGGACACATCTGGTATGGGGGATGGGCTGGGATTCAATCCTGACACCTTCTGCATCCCATGATGCTTATCCCATTGAGCTACCAGGCCTCCTTTTGTAAGACACACCACAGGTGAACAGTGCAGATTTTGTGGCTGACACGTTTAAGTCACTCTTCAGACTGGAGTTTGTGGTTCTGTTGTGAACGGACATAAAGTTTTGACGTGCTTTCACAATTGGATGTGAGCTCTTCGTGGCATACTGTCGACTGGAGCGTGTGGTCCTTTTATGCTGCTGACTGGAACAATAGCAGAGCCCACTGGCTGTAGCCGCATGCGCAGTGGGAGAGGGGAGTAAGTGTAGGTGTGTGTGTGAGTAAGAGACAGAGAGACCACTCAGCCCTATGATGTACCTTGTCATATTGCAATTAACAGATGTAATGAAGTGTATTGAAGGGAATCAATGACATAATATACTACTTATACTTAACATGTATAGTTATAGAAAAATGTTTGTGTAGTTTTGCCAGTACCAGGACAAGAATATTTTTTGTTTAGACGGGGGATCCAGTGTGTTACTAAAATGTCACCATGACCATCACCTGACATTTGCATTGTGTAACCTACAGCCAAAAGACTGACAAATGACTTAGTGATTAATCACTGTATGAAAATATGAATTTTCAAGGTTGAGGCTACAGATAGAACACACATCTATTCCCTGTCCATGTGGTTGTAATGAGGCGATATAAAAATGAAAAGCTTTTGTGAATGACAGATAACGTGAGGATTTCTCATTGATCTGCAGTGCATATACACAAACTGGGTGCAAACTACCTGAAACAGGCTGTTGCTGTGTGGGTGTAGGTTCATCCAGTCATAAAAGTTTGTTTTTAATCTGATGGGGGTTGGGTTCTAAATTAAGCTTACAAGAAACGTTCATTACAAAAACGGTGAAATCATTACTTTTCTCGTGCATGTAAGTAAGCAATAAATGCACACAAAAAATCTGAACTTTATCTTAACCAGAACTTAACTACAATATGTTAATATGACTGACTATATGTTATTATCCTATACTCAAACCCACTTCAGGGTTACAGTCAGCTCATAACATTCATGCAGGAACTAGAGTAGTGGGTTTTGGTCTACAATGACTGGCAAGCAGAGCCACACCATTTACATCAAAAAGAGCAGATAGACCAGCTTCAACCAGCTAAATCTAGACTGTCTTTGAACGAGTGCTGAAATATTCAAATGTTGGTCAAAGTCCTAATGCAAAATTTGTGTTCTATTGAAATTTAGCATTTCAGACTGTCTCTGAAAGTTTGAACAAGTTATTTCAGCTGTCAGCTCTCATTTATTTTGAGTAGCCTGAGCCTCAATCAAGGAGCTATTCTAATTTCACATGAAGATAGAGAAAAAGCCCAAAGCATGCAAATTTTAAAAATGCAGCAAAGACCCTGCAGAATGCCTCATGCGACTTCAAATGAAGCAATCACTCACATTGACTGATGTTTTTTTCTCTCTGTGTCTCTCTCCACCTGCTTTCCATGTAGCTGTTAAATCCAGACTAACATCGTTCTTTGAAGGTTTGTGAGCTTCATGCTTAAAAATTACAAAACAGCCATGACAAATAAAGAAATAATCTTGGGACACAGGCAATTTTGTCTCATTTATCGGCCCTTGAAAATTTATCACGGCCTGGTTTCAGTACTGAGCGAATACATTGCAACGTGACGAACGTTTACCAGATGAGTCCAATACCATCAATGCTCAGAACCATGGTACAATGACATCATCGGGCTATTGATCAGCTCCTCTGAGGCCCCTGTCGCAGAATCACTTGATTTAGGGGCCAATGACTTATTTTTAGTGTCACAGCAACTTCCAACAAGGACCAATAAAATGGCTCGACCCCAGCACATCCCAGGAAGATGAACATTACATTAAATGGAAAAATTATGGTTTCTCAAGGACGATGACTCTGAGTGAAACTTGTCCTCATTGCTACTGGCTATGAAAGGCTGTTTGCCGACTATGTGTGGGTGTAAAAGGCAGCTCTGACCCACACTGCTGAGATTTCATCACTTTTGATGGTCTTGGCTCCACAGCGGCTGTAGGTGAGCTAATCCTTCAGACTGTCCACATGTTGGATTAAACAAGGCGGGAGTTCATTAAACACTGTAGGCACACACAAGAATGATATCAGTACTATTGCAGTAATATGGCTCACTGAGGAAAATGGATTCTAGATATGCTCAGAGAACAGTTGATCCCTTCCCTATTACATCTTGAAACACACTATTTCACTCGTGCTCACAAGCCTAAAACTTCCTTCACTCAACCTCCCTTTTCTGTTTCTCTGCAGCATTTTAAAATTATGTGTACAGTCACTTATTAAAAGACTTATTAGATAGAGTTTCAATTTAAATTCCCAGACTCTACTATACATTGATAGGCAGCTACTACACAGCTACATTCTCCAAGGGCAGTTTGATTACTCATGGTTTGAGGGTAAGAGCTGCAAGTATCTCAAAATAGTTAACAGGAGGTGACTCACTGCATTAGTGCGAAAACCAGCAGTACTGCTTGAGACACTGGACAAATGGCAGTGTTCCAGGATGAATTTATGAAAGCCTCAGCATACTATGACAGTATATCTTCTGAGTAGCAGGCTAAATCATACCCTTCTCTTTCTCTCTCCCATATCTGCAATGCCTTTCCATCATATTCCTGCCCATCAGGTTTACTGGCAAACTTCCATTCTTAGATCTACCAAGAGCAGAATGTGTTCTAGCAGAAAGGTGGAAGACTTTAAAAGAAAAGCATCGAGACATTCCTAATAGACAAGTTACTTCCCGGGTATCATCTGTAAAAACATGACTGATGTGTTAACTTGTGTTTCTAATGACCAATCACTGTCTTTGTGTGTAGAATATTGTGTTTTGTTCAAATGTTGAAAAGAGTGAGGTTTTTTTTAGGGGTCTGGATCCTCTCTAGTCGCGACACTTAAGTGTGACAATCTATGCAATAGCTTTCATGTTCCACGTTTGTGAAATTAAACAAGCTTGAAATATAGTTTATCTACCAATAAGAACGCTAGAGTTAAGTTAAGTGTGACAATTTTTTATGGTATTTTTTTAGGTATTTAACATACGTTAGGAAATTACACGTGCACAGGGAGTACTCATAATCTATTAACCTGCAGCCAGACTTTGTTACAGTCCCAGTTAAAGTATTATTTTTAGGTTATTGTATGAGCTTTGGCGTAAAGCAATGATTGAAATATTGGCAGCACAAGCTCACATCATGTCACATGATTACTTGGCATAAAAGCTGTTGCCTCATGCTGTTATTTGGGGCCACAACAAGCACAGGTACCTATAGTTTAGCTTCAAACTGTCCCCGAGGAGTGCTGGGTTTCTGGCAGACCAATTGGCTATCTTAAATGCACTTATCTCTTGCTTTGCTGCTCTGTCTATCTTCCTGGCTGTAAATTGCTCACTGATGTTTTGCACTCTCATTATCCTTTTCAGTCTCTCAAAATGCACATCATCTGTTCACTCATCTGTCTTTCTGTCAATCTGTCTGCTTACCCGCTTGCACCTTTAATCATCCACCCATTACTAGAGGCTCTGTTTTTTCAAGGCATCAGATTTATAATAGAGCAAGTGAAACGTCAGTAGTAGATGCCCCATTACGAGGGTAATGTGGTATCGTCAAAGACACAGAGCAATAGCCCTCACTTGGTCCTCTAAGAGGTATCATATAATGGTACATTTACCACAGCTGTGGGTGAGAGCTTAAGCCTTGAGGCAGCCTGTGTGGAAAAGCCTGTGCACTGTTTGCTCTGTGAACTTGCTGCCTTTTCCCTCCATGAAGAAGGGTAGGAGAGGAAATGGAAATAATTTCCTCAAGTGAAGGCAGTGAATATTCAAGTTAATCTGTCTACTATACAGAATATCATTCCTTAGCTTGGTTTGAGACAAATTGATTAAAATGATGGGAATTTGCTCCAAAGTCAGACATACCCTCTGCAAACAGTTTGATGATGCAATATTATTACAGGTATTGCAAATGCTTCTAGTACTATACTAACTGATATAAATAAAACTACTGACCAGTAGACACCTACCTATCAGTAGGACTGAGCTACAGAGCCAGCTGTGATGTATGACATAAACATTCAGGGAAGACAAGGGGGGGCTTAGTCCCTGGGGTTGTAGGAAGGGGTTAGCATGTATAGCGAGCGCTAGACATTTTTCTAATTTAATTATTTTTTTCTTACAAGAAGAAGGATGGATAGCTGCAGCTGAGCCTAGTCTAAATTAGTCTAAAACAACCAACAACATCATCACCTTTTCTTTCAATTACTGCAGGAGTGTCCAAACTTTTTTAATGAGGGCCAGATTTTATAATATGATGACTGTTTTACAGTAAGATGTACATATACAGTGCTGCTTGACCATTTGTGAACCCTTTAGAATTGTCTACATTTCTGCATAAATATTACCTGAAACATCATCACATTTTTACACAAGTCCTCAAAGTAGATAAAGAGAACCCAGTTAAATAAATGAGACAAAAATATTTTACTTGGTCACTTAATTAAGGAGGAAAATGATTCAATATTACAGATCTCTCAGTGGCAAAAGTATGTGAACCTTTCATGTTAGTATCTGAAGCAATAACTGCAACTAAATGTTTCCAGTAACTGTTGATCAGTCCTGCACATCGGTTGGAGGAATTTCAGCCCATTTCTCCTTTGAGAACAGTTTCAACTCTGGGATGTTGGTGGGTTTGCTCACATGAACTACTTGCTTCAGGTCCTTCCACAACATGTCAGTTGGTTTAAGGTCAGGACTTTGACTTGTACAGTCCAAAACTTTAACTTTATTCTTCCTTAACTATTCTTATGTAGAACAACTTGTGTGCTTAGGATCATTGTCTTGCTGCAAGAAGAACTTGATCATGAGATTCAGTACATGGACAGATGTGCTGACATTTTTCTTTAGTATTTGCTGGTGTAATTTAGAATTCATTGTTCCATCAATGAAAGCAAACTGTTCTGGCCCAGATGCAGCAAAACAGACCCATACCATGATACTACCACCACCATGTTACTCAGATGGGATAAGGTTCTTATGCTGGAATTTTTATTTCTCCAAACATAACGCTTCTCATTCAAACTAAAAAGTTCTATTTTGGTGTCATCCATCCTCAAGACATGTTTCCAATAGGCTTTTATCTTGTCCATGTGACTTTTAGCAAACAACAACAACAATGTTCATTTTGGAGAGCAGTGGCTTTCTCCTTGCAACCCTGCCACTCACACCATTGTTGTTCAGTGTTTTTTGATGGTGGACTCACAAACATTATACAGTGCAAGAGAGGCCTTCAGTTGCTAAGATGTTACCCTGGGGTCCTTTGTGACCTGACCGACTATAAGATATCACTAATATCACTCTTGGAGTGATATTACTAATATCACTCTTGGAGTGATATTAGTCGACCGACCACACCTGGGGAGGGTAACGGTGATCTTAAATTTCCTCTATTTGTACACAATCTGTCTTACTGTGGATTGGTGGAGTCCGAACTCTTCAAAGATGGTTTTGTAACCCTTTCCAGCCTGATGAGCATCAACAACCCTTATTCTGAGGCCCTCAGTAATCACCTTTGTTTGTGCCATGATACACTTTCACAAATGGAAGTGTGTCATAGCACAAATGTGTTAACACTTTGATAGATCTGTGTTCTTTGAATAACACAGGGTGCCCACTCACAGCTGATTGTTATACCACTGTTTCATTATCTGACTCTAATTTCACCTTCAAATTATGCTGCTGCTAATCCTAGACATCACATATTTTTGCCACTGACAGATCTGTAATATTGGATCATTTTCCTCCTTATATAGTCATTTATTTAACTGGGTTCTCTTTATCTACTTTGAGGACTTGTGTGAAAATGTGGTGATGTTTCAGGTAATATTTATGCAGAAATGTAGACAATTCTAAAGGGTTCACAAACTTTCAAGCAGTACTGTATATGCACTGTTTTATAACCATTTACTTTTCATTGTTACAATTATCACTTTAAATGGCATTGTAACCAAATCTAAGCCTCACAGGAATGAACAAATGAAAAAGACTATTTATCCACCCCTGCCTCTGTGTTAGTATGCAGTTGATGAAGTCATATATCTCTCTGTGTCGGCCGGGATGTGAACCTGGAGCTCTGATATTAGAGCCCAACTCTCTACCAGGTGAAATATATGAATGTATATGAAATATATATATATCCTGTATATATAATTATAAAATATTATTATTATTACTATAATTTTAGGGGGGCTTCAGGCCTAACATATACATTCATCTGTTATACTGTATTAGAGTTGGAATTGAAGTGATTTTTTTTCCATTTGTGTATTTGTCAAGAAATCTCACTAAAACCAACAATGAATAGCAACTCACTGCAACATTTGTCAATCCAGATGTTTTTAGCTTATTTATCTGCACTATGGAGCTCCTTTGTTGTTCTAGTGTTTTTTTAATAGTTTTAAAAAAACATGTTTCTTTCCAACAAAAAACGTCAGCTTAATATTTAAAACAATGCTCCAAAAAGGCTAAGGGCTGTGACAACATAGGCTGACTTTGTCAGGGCCAAACAACTGGCACTAAAAACTCTCCATACCAGCAGGTGGTGCTAGTTTATATTCATCATTTAAAAAATAAATCCGAAGAAGGCCTGGCCTGCAGATATACAAACCGTAATCAATTTAGTACTCTGCAACATGTCTAATTGAGAATACTCTGAAAAAGGAGTGGGCTCCATTTCTCTTCTTGTGCAGTGATTAGCTACTTATATACAGAATACACCTTTAGGCCAACCACACAGACAGTAGTGTAGTCCAGGATATAAACTTTGTATAAATAAATGTATCTCTGACTGAAAAGGCGTGTTAAATGTATCTACTATTAATGACATGAGTCTCTGTACCAGCAGTAATTTTTCTGCATACAGCCACTGACAGATCATTTTAATTTGATAATTGTGTCACTCTCTGGCCTTCACTATCTGTTACAGATTAGATGTTCTAAGACAACGTTTACAAAATAATTTACTTTCCTCATGGCATTATGCAGCTGAATAACTCTATGAACCAGACAGATCCGCAAAATCTGCATCTCTGGTTTGTTAATCTCATAATGATCCTTGAAGTGAATGAAGTCAGGCAGCAGATGTAAATAGTACTGTCCCTTTCTAGTGGGAACTAAATATGTTAGACTGTCAATAAATATAATGGGGCACTTATTTCTTTTGCTGTGTAGGCCGGTAAAACATTTGAGGCTAAATTTACAGTATACCCACTTCTCCAGACACCACTACACCACTGCACACAGATATTTGACTTTGGGCTCCTCCCCCTACATGTAGATGGTTGTGACAAACTCTCCCTTCCCAAGACTTACCCTAACCAGTGGTACAGAGTTTGTACTCTGTGGTACAGAGCTTTGTACAGTTGTTTTATTTCTCTGCGCAGCTCAGTCCAACATTTACTTATTTTGAAAAGACAGACAAACTATTTCTTTTTGCTCCTTCCACCTTGGAAAATTTATGTCTAAACTTGCAAAACAGTCGACAGGCTGAAAGTCAGAATTAAGCTGGCAAGCACAGTATAAATCTAAGTATACAGGCACAGCTCTTTAAAATCCTTTAAATACATAACTTTAGGACTACTTCATCCATCCAGACAACAGTCGCAATAAAAAAATGGAAGTGAGACTCACATAATGAAAGAAAATAAACTGAATATCACAGTTTGCATAAAATCCTTTTCAGTGCACTGAACTGGTTCCTGCATCTTATATGAAAACTTACAGTATGAAAAGTACAAATTCATGTCATCTAGTATTTGCCTATTGATTTTACCTTTCCCTGTAAATGTATATAGCCTCTCCACACTCACCGACACACAATATCTAGTATGCAGTATGAGTTTGTTTCAAAACTTGATGATGCTTATACCAAGTGAAACATTCAAACCCAACATTTCTTAATGCACCACTACATCAAACGGCTCATCATCTAGTTATCTTGTGTATCATTTTACACATGTAATCCTGCCTGACGTGCGGTATCTTTGCAAACTTTGGGACCTCCACTAGAATTGAAAAACACTTCTGTGGGTTTTATTCAAATTTGCAAAACAGAACAGCCTTGATCACAGCACAGTAAACACAAAGCCTCTGGTGGATTTGTAAACTTTTCAGAGGTTAAAAGCTGAAATGAAAGATTAATTTTTATATCACATTTTAGCTTCAGTGAACCTTCTGCTTTTTTGATATTTGCGTAATCATATTTTATGTTGATTTCAGTCAATAGGTATGTTTTTTAGCATCAGACAGTCTGATGTCCAAATACCAGCTTTGAAACATAAAATTTCAAAATTCATTTCGAAACATCAGAGAGCTGCAACTCATGACATTTCAAACAAGTTTAGTGGATTTAAATGGTGTGGAAAACATCACGTAGCTCATCAGTCCTTTCAGCAATCTCTGCTTCTTTTTTTTCAAATATTCAATTTCTAGTCAATTTCCTTTCAGCTTTTCATGTCTGTAATACTACATTCTACAGACAACAACAGCAACAGTAATAATAATAGTACATGATTTAGAATTATGATTTCTGCAGCACATCTTTGATGGCTTTCTTTTTTTGAGACATTAAGACAGCCACATTCCTTTCTCGAAGGTATCTACCACACATTAAAGTAGAGTCAGAAACAAGGCTCTCACTCTAAGCGAAACTATGCTGTGTTCAAGACTGGTCAAGGTAATTTAGTATTAATGATTAGTCGCTTTCATATGAGGGATTTCTGATGCCAATAGACATGAAAAGCAATTGAGGAAAGTCAGCCATGCAGACTAGAATATTTTTGACTTTTTTTTTTTTTGCAAGCTTTGAAGTTTCCAGTAATTCAAATTATGAGAACCTTGTGAGTATTGTTACTCTTATTTCCTAAATGCAGAGCAAGCAGCAACAGCAAACCATTAAAATAAAGCCTAGAAAACCTAGACCAGTATATTGTGTGTGGTGATAAAAGTTATAAGCTTACCTCCATAATGAACTCTCAGTCACGCTGTTGAGGTTGAAGTCAAACAGTTTGGTCAGCATCAAAATCACCTGCAGAACGAGACAAACGTTGCAATCAATGCACAGGCTTGCTGAGTGTATGTCTGGTTGAGCAAGTTAAACAGTATCAGTACAAAACAGCAATCATTTGAGAAAAATCGTTTATCCAGTTTGAAAGAAGCCTAATTTGGTCTTTGAAAAGACTTTTTCCCCTACACAGTCCGTGTCAGACAAAATCATCCATAAGTTTGCGTGTTTGCATAGAAAAACTAGAAGTATTCATATGTTCATGTGTTCTTAGTAACTAGGACCAGGGGAAGGAATCAGGCCAGATTCAGTTAAGTAAAATTCTACTGCTCTAGTTTGGGGTTATCAAACCACAACAAGGTGATGTTACACAATAAAATTCTATTAAATTCATTCCTGTAAGCACAACTAAGTATCTCAACTTGTCATACAATCAAAACCTCACACACATAAAGTAGATAGTCAATAAAGAGAGTGAGTTCAGGTAAAGAAAAACAGCAAGTATAAATATACCTATGATTAAAGTAGATATAGTAAAAGAGACTTTGATTGAAGTTAGATAAAAGCTACACTGGGAAGTCAGCAGATTAAAAGGAAATCCAAATAAAATACTGGTAAAAGCAATTAAGAATATCTGGATTTACAAAAAATTATTATATTTCGAAGAAGCTAACCTCCTTCGGTGGACCCAAACATGGTTGCCAACAGATATTACAATGCCTCGCTCCCAGCCAGCACTGCTGCATATCCCTGATGAACGTACTCTATGTGCACGCATACATACCTATGGTGGTACTGAAGGCTCAAAGCATTTCCATGACCACAGTAGTAAACCAGCACTATAGACACAGTATGTACACATACATGTTGCATCAGGGCTGGAGAAATTTATTTGTCACGTCACCATATTGGCTCAGTACTCTGTCCTGATTTGGCAAGTTCCAGTATTAGAGAATGCCAGACTTTTGTTCTGCTTTTGGGTGCTCTAAAAAAAGACATGCCAAAAACCCAGCCAGTGTATATATCTATCAATGAACATGACATCTGTGTAAAAATGTGTACTCAAGACTACTTATTGCACAGATGGAAGGGGAAAAAATGCTATTTCAGCAATTTGGCAATTTTCAGTTGTCTTCATGTCTCAATGAAGAGATGATATGAGAACATATATGAACGTGGCTAGCTACAACTTCATCAAACTGTTTCTTTGAGTGGAAGTTAACCCAGACAGATGGCATCAGCTTTCTCTCGTTGTTTCATGCTGTAGTGGCCCTAACAACAACATACAGAAGTACCTAAGATTAGATGCAAGAAGATAGACACGCTGATTAATCCCATATGTATATAAGATTAAAAAAATCCCCAAACTAATGTTTAAACTGTAAGTGTAAGAAGGAGAAAAGTCCTTTAAAGAAAGTATAACTTCCATATTGTTAATGTTAACTGTTGTGTTTCAGCATCTCTTATCATATCTGCCCAAAATTGTTAGTTTTTCTTATTCAGTGTCACTGATCTCTATGTAAGATGAAAGTGTTTTTATGTAGAGATGAATCTCTGCCAGAACAAAAACTGAACTAAATTAACACCAGAGATCGACACCCACGCCAAACCGGGAGCTTCTGATAGCAGCATAATACCATACATCGCATTGCTTAAATGTGGTCCTTGTTCCAAACTCATTACTAAATCATATCAGATATATTCTAAACACTTCACTGTAAATATTCCTCATTCCGTTAACACCCTCAAGGTGCGCGGGATGAGGGAAAGTGGGTCAGCCAACGTCTTCAGGGAGAAACAGGCAGAAACCTCACATTTTGCTCCGAGCATAAAAGAAGTAAAGCAGCATGGAAACTCACAATCTATTTACTTTGTGACTCGAGGTGTACTTGAAATGGAGAAAATTCTGAAGAAGCAGAACAGGCAAGAAAATCTTCACAGGGAATGCTGCCCTTTGAGTTTACGGTTGTGCAGTGTCCTCACTTCTCTTGCTCAAGAGTTGTGTTTCATTTTGTAATGCTGTGTGAAAATCGCCGGGGGGGATATTTTGTTGATGAACCCTACCGAACCCACGGTACAGTGGTCAGGTGTTCCGGCGTGGGTGAACAGGAGATGAAGCTATCTGTCCACATAATGCAGACTGAACTTTTAGGCAAAATGAACATTTCTCAATGGTGTAATAGTATAAAATGAACAACCTCAGTCTACACGCTGTACATGTGTTGTGCCATGCTGCCTTCACCATCACTGCCTATTATGAAGGCAGCAGCAGCAGCAGCTGAACCACTGCATGACTCGTGTGACTTTGTGAAACACTTCCACCAGCATGGGGTTCCTGTGAGTACAAGCAGAACAGATGCACCTTGGGTAGCAGAATTACATTGCGAGGTTGGGGCTCCTGTGTTCATGCTTATTAAGTATGCATTAACATCTGCAGCCCCCCAACACCGGAAAAAAAAAAGACTCAAGCGGGGCCCTCAGCTTACCTGGGGCCGGTAGGGTTGTGGAGCATCGTCAGAGACATATTGTGTAAAATTGCCACCAGCACAACAACTGGCATAAAAAAGGGATTGATTAAGAGTGAAGAGAAGAGGAAGTAGCTGCGTGTTTTCAGCATGATGAGGATCAGCCTGGGGAATGAATAACCTTAAATGTCCAGACTAGACCTTTGCATGCTAATGACTGACCGAGTCCATTTAGCCACCCAGCTGGAGGCTGAATTCACACTCGCACCACACAGCTTCTCTCTTTCTCTGTATTCCCTCACTCCTTATTTCTCTTTCCCATCACATCTCAACACTATTTTGTGCTGTGAGTCTTACATGTGTGTATGGGAGTGTGTGAGAGAGGGGTGAAGGTGAGGCTAATAGTACAATTATGTTTTTAACATCTCTGAGTCACTCTGCTGTGTGTCTGTGTGCCTCTCTGTTTGTATGTGTGTGTGTGTGTGTGTGTGTTTGAGGGGGGTTGGGCAGTGAATCCCTCTGGATGTAGGTGAAGGTGAGGGAGCAGTTATGCTTTTGCGACTCTGAATTGCCCCCTTATGGCTTGTGTATGTGTTTGTGTGTGTATATTTGCGCACACACTTAAAGGGAGGTAGCGCCCTGGCTCCAGACTCTGGATAAAGTCCTCTAAAAGGCTGCGGTATAGGCCGGGTGACTTGGCTTCATTAGTTGAAGGGCAGCGTGCGTACAGGCCCTTCTGTCTGCCACATATGGAGACTATGTGGGCAGTCATCAGCAAGTGGCCCTGTCAGATGGGCTCCCACTGGAAAGTGCATATGCTCCATCACTGACCATGCCAATTAGGCCTGCGGGCTTCTCCTACTGTACTGTAAATACTACAATGAGGCAAGGTTCCACTCCAATAGGGTCAGCAGAGACTCTGGACAGACGTGCGCTCACTTCTGACAGCTTGGAGATGTGCAGAAGAGCATGAAGGCATCGCATTGAGACAGGCCGTTGCTGGTGGTTGTGCATTTCATTGCAGAAAATAAATATAGTGATTAACAAACGCTTTTAAAAACTACAATTAGAAGCTCCTTGCAGCTAGAACGCAGTCTTGGCTCTGCAAAAGTTAGCAGTGCAGTATCTGCCAACACTACACCTGACAACAGCAAAGTTTATATGGAGACTGCATTAAATGAAAGAGAGATGTCATACTACATTTGCAGTATATGCACTGAAAAATGAGCAGAGGCCTGTAGACAGAGACTGATGAAACAGTGGCTGCCATGGTGTCAAAAGACATCATACTTGGAACAGTGGCTTCAGGATCACCAGTCATCTCTGCCTGCTAAAGTCAAGATAACAAGGGGAACATATAAGGATGAACATTGTTATCTCTGTGGCAAGTTGTTGGAAAAAAAAAAGTCAAAGCTGCAACCTGTAACTTTCTGTACAAACTACAACACAAATGACAAAGCAACTGTGTCACCTGAATGAAGCTTTTCAGCATGTTGTTGTTAGTGTTGTGTGGTGAAAATGTTGCAAATGACAAGCTAATTTTAGAGGGAATGAGGTAGAGTCAGGATTTATTTAACGTATATATTTGACTTATTTCAGCTTATCCTATTAGGGGTTGCCACAGGTTGATTTGGCACAGGTTTTATTGCTGGATGCCCTTTCTAACATATCCCACCCCAGGCCCGTTCCTGCTCTTCTTCACAGTGGGATCAGTACGTTGTGAACATTCCATCTCATGTGTCAGATGTTTGTTGTCATGGTTACAATACTAACTGAACAACTTAGGCTTAGACACAAGAAACATATATTAGATTTAAACCAAAAACCAAATTGGGCATGTTTAAAGAACATATTATAGTTTGGGTTAAACTAATACTAATAATATTTTGGTGTCTTGTCCAAGGAAACCTCGACATGTAGCCTGGTGGAACTGGGAATCCAACCGCTCACCCACGCATTCGTAAACTCCTCTACCAACTAGTCTACTTACTGCTGCAAAACCTGCAACAGTCAGTATAATTGACAATTTAAAAATTGCAAACCAACAATTGCCAACCAACCACCCTGACATAAAATTTTGCTGATGATAACCAACTACTGTTCTACTGGTAGGTAGTAGGTTCCCGACTGAACCATAAAGTGCTAACTACTGATAATGATCATTCAAACCAACTTACACCAAACACAAGACACACATCCATGTGCCTATTATAGTATTTCTGCAACCTTCCAGGTTCATGAGAGTCCAGAACTGATGTTCATGTGCAGCCAAAAGATTTGTGTCAGAGCATACTCTGTGCTGTGCCAGTACACCAACTGTGCATGTGCCAGACAAGTGAACTAGCTGTCAACATACATTAAAGGTATATGGCAGTTTTATTTTAACATCCTTGACACTGTTCTTGTGATCACCCACATCAGGAAGTATAATTTCATTTTCTCATCGTTATTATAGTTTCTTTCGTGTTACATTTTCTACATTTGTACACTTAAACTTACCTTTGTAACTATGCTGCCTCGCACATTCATCCATATACACACTACTCAGTAACTGTGCATGCTTTGCTTTGTTGAATGGTCTTGTCAAATTACCTATGTGTCACATTCTGAGTTGTCTCAATGCTTATATCAAACTAAATAATCAGTCACGTAACCCATGTGCTTGGAGTACGCCAACTTATTCTTCGCCTTACTTCTCTATTTTGTCGAGCATAAGATATTTAATTGTGTAGCGTAGTAACTTTATGGCTACTACATGTCTTAATGTGGTGCTGGCACTGCACATGTGTACTTCCAGTTGTCATGATGTATTTGTAACAATTCTCATATAGCAACCTTAACCTTACAAACATTTGGTACAATACAAGAACTTATTTTTTTAAAATAAGACCATAATCATAAAAAGTCATACGTTGTGTTAGATAAAGAACAGTTTTGGTCAGTGGAGGAGCCAGCAGTTTAAAGGAAAAAAGATAAAATTGGATGTGTCTCAGAAGGTTGTTTTTAAAGGTTTTCAAATGTAAAAAAAAAAAGCGGAGCGTTATTAGTCATGCAAGGGAAAAGCCAGAGCTCCGGGTGAGGATCAGTAGCAACTGTGTCTGTGCAAAGCTTTAGGTGTTTAAATATCTCCCCCATTATTTCTTTTTAATCAGAAGTATGCCTTTGCTGCTAGCAAACACTGTTATCTCATATACTGTTTAGTAATTGTCCTTGGATGGAGGAGAGAAAATATCATCATGGATCAAAATTCCCAAACATGCATATACAAACAACAATTACCATTTCCTGGGGCAGAAGAAGAAGCAGAATAAACAAATCTGAAATGCAGAGTATTAGCACACATTCTGAAAAACTCCCCAAACTGGGTAACGTGCCGGGTTCATGTTCTGGGGGGAATTATAAACTATTTGTTTTTCCTCACATCTAATTTTTGTAATCACGTGAGACCAGATTTCTCCAGGGGAAAGATCTTTTCTGCACTACTTCGTTACCGGAGAAGAAAAAAAAATGATCCGAGCACAGAGAACGATGCATATTCACACAAACTCGAAATAGTTTCTTGCCACACAGATGCACTTAATAAAACTGCTTTGAATTTTCTTTTTTTAATTGATAAATTCATTTGGTAATGAAGGCTCGGTGTGGGAGAAACAGTGCAATCCGCACATATAATGATGTAAACAAGCTTCACCTGCAGACACCTCCCAATGCCTCAAACTGTCATACTCATGAGGGAGGGAGGGGGATTACTGAGTGAGGAATGCTCCTCTCTGTGGATTAGCCTGTCACATCTTCCTTTGGAAGATTCACCACTTGTGCCTATCATTAATATAGAAGTGAAACATACCTGGGAAACAGGGTTTTCAGCTACTTTTCACACATCTAAAAATAAAATGTCTTCATTGGGATCAAAATTGATCAAGACCTGTCAGGTGCACATCCCAGGGAGCTTATACTGTATATGCCGTCGTATACTAGTGTTCAATCTGGCATGCTCATTAGTCAGCAGATAATCAGAAACTAATCTAATGTCTGGCCTTGACTGGCAATTCAGGAGTTGCGCCTTCGAATGATTAGGATCTAATTTCTTCTTCTTTGTCATGCGATAAGAGAAAACATACACACTTTCTATTTTCGATTCCATTGGAGCACATTATTTTGGGGGCTTGTGATGTTTGCACAGATGCTAATAGAATACTGAGGAAGTCGGGGGCTTTCGTGACTGCCTGCAGTTTCATGTGCTGCTCGTTTGATCTGTGCAGACCTGTCACCTTTGTTTTGTTGGTTTATATTTTTTTTAATGATATGAACCCACAGCAATTATTTCCTTGGTCTTAAGCCATTTGCTGCCCCTAATTGGTTGTTAACCCACTTTGCAACTTGTGCATTTTCATCTACAGTATGTTAGATGGATACTGTGCATAAAAATTATTGCAATTAAGTAGCCGATCAATCAAGTGTGATGCTGCTAATACGTTTCATGACACGAAAAGCTTATGGAAGCTTTCATGGGATACTGCTAATAAGTATCAATAGAGTGAAGGGAAATTATATACACAATAATTACATATTATTAGTTATTTATTTCTGAAGTGACATTGTAATAAGGAGCTACAAGCCCTCCTCTTCATTTTACCTCTACAGTCTGTTATTCTGTTATTAGGGGTGTAATGATTCTCCAAATCCACAGTTTCAGATGATTATTGAGCTACAGTTCAGTTCATGCCTCCATTTTCAGTTTGATTTAGCTTTTTTTGAGGATGAAGGCTTTCGAAAGTAATTTGACGTCTGTCTTCCTTACGCATGATATGACACTGTGGATGTTTTGGTCTCAGTTATACCCCTGTGAACTGCATTATTGTATGTTTTATGTAAATTAGAAAAACAAATGTGTGGAGGTGCACGCATATGTCTGCACTGTATGTCTATGTGAAAGGGACCTAGCTTGCAGTCAGACTGGGAGTGGAGTGGGGGGGTTCACACAAATTGTTGGACAATCTACCAAAACTGCTTTTGCATTTATGATGTATTTTCCCATCAGGATGCATTAGTGTTTACACCGCTAAACATGTGTGGTCAAATGCATCCCAGACCACCTCAGCAAGAGATTCTGAGTGATCAGATCACAAGGTGGTCCACTTGTTATATGATCGCCAAAGATGCATAAAAAACCAAAGTGTATATGGGTTTATATACAGTAAGTTTTAAAGCTTGTGTTAACATTCACTAACCAGGGACTGAAGATCTGAAAAGGAAGCTAAAGCACCAAAGACTATAAAAAGACATCATATGCTTCTAGATCGTAATTTCCACTGACTGAAATATCATTAACAAAGGGCTGTCAAGGCAAGATCTGGAACACCAGGAAATAGTTACAGATAGAAGGTTGCGATCACTGCAGGTGTGTTTGGAGGAAAGAGGAGCATTCATTAAAAGCATTGAGATGGAAATATTTTGCTGCAGGGTTGTATGGCAACCAACAGAGCAGGAAACTCGACACAAGTCAGTCAGGAAAGTGAAAAGTGAAACTGATGCTGTCTTCTAGGACAATGATCCAAGGCAGACCTCGAAATCCTCCACCAACTACTTCAACAGCGCTCATTTGAACATCACTGAAATCTTGAATGTGGTGTGTGCAGTACAGTGGAAAAATCTCTCAGAGCATGAAGTGATTTGCAAGAAGGACTTTTAGCAGGCTACAGAGAAAATGGTTTGCTCGCGGTGATGTCTACCAAAGGGGAGACTTACTAAGGCCCTGAATGAATTATGACGTGTATGACCTCTGTATGTGTGTGTTTGCCTACGCACAAATGTGAAATGTGCATGTGCACGTGCATGTGAAAAACAGTCAAGGCTCTGCCAGAAAAGACTGTACTGTTAGGTAATAAATCACTGTTTACCAGTTTGTCATAAGGGAGAGATAACACTTGACACAATTATTGAGAAGAAATTCATGGATGCTCGTCCTGTTGATAACAGACAGAACAGCAGTCCAATATGCTGCCTGGGCTGAATGAAAAGAGGAAGAACAACCTCATTTCACTTCAAAACTGGATTATTCACCTAGTAAAAGCAACACTTTTAGAGACATATCACTATTATTATGTGAACAAACAGATTGAATACATGAATTTTCATTACAAGTATCGGACGTTTTGATGATACCACTGAATGCTTTCCATCTGCTGTAATAAATAAGAACCGCAGAGGTTTGTGAGAACTGCGAGAAGACTGCCTCACCCTAGAGACAGAAGATTTAATGTAATGAAGGGAGAGTCCATGCTGTGGAGAGGCAGCTGGAACCTGCAAACTTAATTCAGAATAATCAGAGTCTGTTACATCATTATTTTAGATTGGTTAGAAAGTTGTTATTATGTATGTAAGATGGACTGTGATAAACTGAAGCAGATGAATCTTGCTGCCAATGCATATTAATTATTTAAATTGTCATTGTCAGGATTACCACTGGTTGGCTAATTGTTTAATAGGCCTATAAAGTAATTTACAATAACATCAACCCCAGCAAAGACGCAGTGGAAACTGGGGGGAAAAAAACATAATTTGTCAACTTTCTCAAAGGGATTTAAATCTCATTGATTTTGCTTAATTTCATCCAGTTCGGATACTTGCAGGCTGGGTTGCTTTTGCCCAAGGCGATGCTAGATTAAAAGAAGTCCCCTTAGGACCTGCCTGGAGAGTGAACTGATGGTGGTAACTAACAAGCTCTTATGTTTCCTCCCATCTCTGTCTTTGTTCCCGTTATTCTGAATTAAAGACGCCCTATTCTCATCATTTGCATTTGATTAAAGGTGATTAGACAAGATGAGATGGAAAAAAAAGAAAGTGCTTCGTCAGAGCGGCTCACCTTAACTCCACTACAGCTTAATCAACACAGACAACAATGCAGAGCCAACGCTGACCCGCTTTTGTTATTCGTCTGCTTCTCCTTCTGTATCATCAAAGTGCTGTGTAAATTGCTCAAATTATACATGTAATTCATTTGTGCTGGATATCAGCGTTAAGAGAAACTGACACAGTTTAAGGTGAAGACAGAAAATTAGATAATAAAACTAAAGACAAACTGCTTTTCAGGGAGGAGAGTAGACACATCTGTTAAAACAGTGGTGAAATACAGCAATGTAAATTGCAATCACGCCGGTCTTGACCTTGTCTCAACCCCACGGTAATGAGATGATCAAACATGGTCTCCCAGGAGCCTGGAGGCAGCCGTTTTTTCCGCACGCACTGTACACAGACAGCGGTATCATTGCCCACACAGTTGTTAGAAGCAGATAGTCAGACAACATGTGCGTTCACAGCCCTAATCTACAGATAACCTACAACTGTTTGTTTCAAGAGACACGCAATCTAGCCAGGAAGGTCAAAAAGAAAACTGTCAGACTGTATTTGGGTTGAGTTATCATTGGTGTTTGATCCTTCTCCTCATGATAGTGGTCCTGACCAACAATTCAACCCAGCCCACACAGGAAGTCATTGAAGGCCAAGCCGTCGAGCCAAGCCATGGCCTTGGCTGCAGTGTGCATGTACAAGCTGAGGCAGAAGGCATACTGGCTCTCGTGTTATAGGAATAAATCCAAGGACAAATGAGCAAGTTTGGCAGAACTGAAAGTGAAAGGAAAGCAGGTGAATCACAGGAATGGAGTCATTTCTCTCTTTAAGTAGCTGAAGCTGAGTGGCGTCTAACCACAGAATCCATTTGCAGACGGTGCCGTCAGAACCATTGATCTGAATGGGTGTCATTACTTGCAGGTTAATGTAGAGGACATGAGTAAACTTGATCAATGTCTGTCTGCTGTGGCCTCTCAGCATGGTGTAAATGACCAAGTTTACAATGTAAACCTCAGTTCGATACAGCTGATGGGATTCTCGCAATAGGATTAAATGTATATCATATTGTTTTTTTTATCTGCCAAGGTCATACTTCAAAGTTCTGATCCTTATATTTAATAAACACAAAATCCCAATAAATCCTATTTTGATGTCATTTACAGCCTGCAGTGTTCATCAGTACCAACTGAATGTATAGTATTTGTATTCTGTAGCTGCTAAATCTGAACCTCTCACACTTAAACTGTGTTTTCTTGCACTAGGTAATGTTCTAGCTGTTCAAGGTGTGTTTGCTGCATAGTGAGTGATACATGTAATTTTGAATACTATTTCCTAACTATTTCCATGAAAGCTGTCAGTAGAGGCTTTATGTCTTCAGGTGGTGCGTATACCTGCAGCATGTACATCACATTCTTGTTAATGTCTACAGTGAATTTCAAAAGTGGCACAAATGTTCAGTTGGTCAGGATCAGTTGATTAAATGCTGTTTTCATTGGTCACTATGACCTCACATTCATCCTATTCTGCAATATCTCTGACACATCTGGCACAAATCAGATTCTAATCAGACAACTGCAAGGCAATTATTTTAGTTGTATACTGCCAGTTACTCTTTGTATTCTCAAGTGCTGCGATACACACACACCAGCAGTAAGGTGAACTTTAATATTAAGTTAGCTGTTCTAGGTTTTAACCCTGTAGGTGTAGGTTTTAAGAAGGTTGGAAAGCTAAAGCTAAAGCTTATAGACTGGAAAATAATAATGGTAAATTGCTATAAATGATAACTTAAAAACAATAAAATTTATTTTTCTGTGGGTGGAGGCCGGGTGGTTGAGCAAGAGTAAATGGTTTTTGACCTGCTTGTGCCAGCTGCTTTATAGTTTTTAATGGTATTCCTAAAACCATCCAATCACTTACTTTAGATCATTTGTGGATGCCACTGGAAATTTTGTACTGGACCTGTTCCAGCGTAATGCATAAATGAAAACAGGGCTGACTGAGATAGGAATGTGGGGTCTATTGCAGAGCGCAGGAGAAACTGTAAGTATAGCTGCTCCATAGATAGCAATAAACTGCAAATTTATTGGTAAACCATAACTTTCCACTCCGTTACCTTCACGTACATTTATTGCTTACTGTAACTTTCAATAGCCACAAAACAAAGGCTCAGCTCTGTTCACTAGGAAACAGTGAACCTGCAGGATGCTCTGAGGTCAGCTAAATGTGAAAGATGTTCCTCAGAGAGGAATCATCAGCCCACAGACCATAAGTAGCTGTGAGTTTTCATCAATAATAACTTTTTGACCTTTGTCACAAGGTTTAAGACGCAGTATAAAAAAAGAGAGTGCTTTGACCTTTCAACAGTAATTAAATTTTCACTAATAAACTGGAGCATTTAATGATGGGTTTGGAGCACCTGGGTATTTTCCAGGATAACTAAATGTGTCTCCTCTATGCTTGTCTGCAAAAGGACTTGAATCTCTGAATAAGACAATGTGCCATTGTCTGACAAATGCATTGGATTCATAGGAGCAGCACTGTCAGCGTCAATATAGACTTGATGAAATGAAACTTATCCGGGCTATGATCAAATCAGAAAGTGAGTCTGTGAAAGGTCATCGCCTAATTTGTCAAATAGTTATGAGCAGATTGATTTGTGGGCTTTGACAATCCCTGGAAAATCTGCACATTTCTGCTGAGTAAATGACATTTTCAAACCTTCTCTGTGCTTGGAGAAATATGAATGGAGGGGCTTTCTTGTACTTCGGGTTCTGTGTGTTCAGTGAAATGTAATTACTGTTGTGTATCCAGGAGATACTGTGATTAGCAAAGGACAGACAAGCACCTAACAGAGCGAGGGCCTGGTTCAATACCAAAGTGCATAATCAGCACATATATATTTTTACTCATCAGTTTCACTGTCTGCATATTTACCTTTCATAATTAAAAAATGTCTGTCTATGTCTGTGTATGAGACTGCATGGCAAATAAGTTGTACATGGGAGCAGTCAGATTTTCTGATTCATTTTCTCGTTGTGTGCAGAAATGTTGAAAAGCTTTAAAGGATTGTCCAAAATACTCACAAACCTGATAAAGTACACGAACAACTTAACGAAGCAAACATAAGTGGATGTTCTATACAGAAATGACACAGAGTGAGAAAGACCTGTTACCTCAAGGTAACATAAAACCTGGATAACAGATCAGTCTTAAACAGTCTGGTTCCAGATCTCTGCATAGTCATAGTCAGTAACTAAATCTGATAAACATTGTTATGGATGACCACTGTGACAACAAACAGCTGCCGGTTCACACATGCAACTGCTGCTAGGTTATCAGACCACACAACTGCATTATCACCACCTACTGTGAAAAAGAAAACATGTTGCCCCCTGCTCATAGGTTGGCAGTGACATAATTTTCTCTAAAAACATAGTGACCAGGGAGAGAGAGCAAATACAGCAACAAAGCTAAGGGTGAGCGTCAATGTTTGCTTTTCCACCAAAATTGACTTTGACCAGAGAAGTTGCGTTTCCCCTATTTCCCCAGGGACGGAACTGCAATGATTCTTGCTTCACTTTGTGATTTGCATTTCTGATAAACAGCCCAAATATGGAGTAGATTAATCAAACTGTTGATGTACCAAAACTATCAGCCTTCACATCAGCTGTATGGATCTGTAAATGTCATCCTATGCAAAAAAAGCACCACATAACACTTACTTAGTCATTAGTCCATCTGTAGCTAAATCTCTTGGCTGGTTCCTTCATAATTATTGTTGGCCATAAAACAACAAGCTTACGGGATCATGTTTTTAAAATGTGATTTTGTGTAGTAACAGTTTATATACTTCATAAATGTGATAATAAAAAAAACCTTTTGTTTTCGCATTATGCTTGGACTGGTGGCACCAGTACTTCTCTACGTGAGCTAGATCTCTTTTAACGAACAACAGGTGAATGGGCAGTAGATAATCCAGTCATCATCGGATGGAACGTTAGGGTGAGGAAATTGTATGTTTTAGATTTTCTATGTTTATGGTTTTGGAGACCTATTCTTGCAGTGGAAAGTAAGGTTTTCTGAAGGTTCATGCTGCTTACGGAACTCGTTGTCTGAGGGCTGAACATGTCAGTGCTTTGCTAGATAGTGAGCAGTAGCTTGGGGGAGGTTGTAAAGTGTAGGTGGTGGAAAATGGAGTGAAAGTTTTCTTTCGTGCTCACAATCTGCCCGTCTCACATCGACACTCTCCTCTGCAATCTAGAGTCAATCTTCACAGCGTGTTGCTCCTCGCTCTCCCTCGATCCAATTTCATTTAAGGTAGAACCCCTCCCTTAAGTTGATTGAGCAGGTTTCTTGTCTTCCACCATTCCCTCCAATCATCCCCATCTCTTTAAGCAGAGATTCAATAGCAGGACAAGCATGTTTCTCTACACTGATGTTCTGAATTAGGCAAACTTCTGTAGTGAGCTGCAGGCAACAGCTAACGAGAGCAAGCAGATCACAGCCCATCAACATAGCACAGTATGATTGTTTTAAGGATGTCTAGCACTAGTCTCTTTGGTGGCTACATTTGATGGGGACAAATGAGAGGCCTCAAGATATCCATGTGTCTTGTAAGGCTTGCTCTTTTGACAGGGGTTTGGGGTTATCAGTGCATTGCTTTGTCCTTCAAATTTTGACAGGAAAGGGTTTACATTCATAGAGGAGATTCTCTGTGAAATTACTGACTGCCCTGTAAAAAAAATTACAAAAACTTCAAATTTAAACGAGCTGGCAAAGCAGTTGCATGACTTTGGGACAAGACGGTCCCAGACTGGGGGTGGGGGTTGTTATGGTAGGTTTAGCTGCAGCACCATAGCAGCTATTTTTATTATTATTTTTAATTAAAATATCCAATTAAAGTTTGCAACCTTTTCATTCCCACGAAAGACAGGGCCAAGAAGGCAGCTTAAAGTTTCAGACACTTTAATTCAACATGAAACTAAAAACAGTCAACAATGTGTAAAGGTTTTAATTAAGCTAAGAACAAAAGATGTTACACACGCTTCTGCGGGAGAAGAAGAACAAGTTATTTATAATTACTGACTTTCTCACTTGTTTTCTTTGTTTCAGTGATGACACAGCTTATGAACATATGTGCCAGGGTTAGTGTCCAATTACAGCTGAACTGAACATTTGGGGTGAGACTGGTTGGGAGTTGGGAAGGAACTGGAACGGAGGGGGGAGTCATAGAATAGGTTTTCCAATGTGATATGAGCATAGGAAAGAGCCCAAGACCAAGGAGACTGACATCTTACTGCAGTTTTTAAATGCTATCAAATGTCCAAAATTACCTTTTAAAAAAGGTTGTGTAACATTTAGGAAATAGCTATTTCAAATCAAACCACAATCTTTTTAATAAACCTAGGCAGGGAATTTACTTGCCTGAACAAATTGTTTTTTGTGCCATTTCATAATCATATCCACACATTATTTATGTATGTAAATTAAATAAAGTGCAACTCCTCATGAATGACAATGTAGCTCTGTGTCTGCTGGGTAATGAGATAATAACAGTTATTATTATTATTTATTCACAATTTATAATTGATTTACTAATTTATTGTTTTCAAGGTAGCTCATCAAAACCCATCATTGTATCTATATATCTATAGATCTAGCTATCTAACCCGCTTACGCGCAGATGTCCCACCCAGAGAACTGATGTAACCTGCACACTGAGAATTAGGATAAATGCTCTCATGTTACGGTTTGTTGGGTTGTTTGTTAGAACCTTCTCAGAAATTAGAAAGCGGGTGGAAAACATGTGCCGCCCAGCCACAAAGACTCTGTGAAAGCAAGATAATGAGCCAAATTAGTCCAATTAGGTGAATTATTGGAGTTAATCATGTGAGAGAAATGATGTCATTGAAAAGGTTCCTCTACACTGCAGAAAATGTGTAATTCTACTCAAGCTGTTTAATTCTTCTGCAACTTTTCTTCAAACGTGATCTAATCATTCCCATGATAAAAGCAGGATGAATAGGAGGGTGTTCGACGTTTGGCTGACAAACACCGTCTTTTTAACTGGCAGTGATTCCCAGCCAAAATACCATGCGAGGAGCAATTAGCAGGCGATTAGGAGAGAAAGGACGGATGTTCGACTAGAGCTTTGCAGTTTGAGTCTTATTACATTGTGTCTGTTATTGCTAAGTGGCTCTCAATGTCCATGAATGTAGATGGATGATATTAAAAAGTATTACACAGGAAACCGTCTGTTAGCCTATCTATCACTAACACAACCTGCTGATTTTAATGTCTGTACCCTGTGTAACTATTTCAGCCTTGTGGTGTGCTAAATGATTTACTAGAGAGTAAACAATGATACTTGTTTATGTAGAAAAAATCTGACAACATGCTGAGAGAGTTGAAAGGAACACCCAGCAGTTAGTGCATCTACAGCTTCATTTGAATTCACGGGAAAAAAAAAATCCTGTAACAGAAGGCCAGTGGATAACATATTCAACATCAAACACCATGAAAGCCTTTCAGCACATTATGCTTTCATGCAAGGTCTATTTATTGCAACAAAATGTCATTTCTCTTTTCATTCTACCTCCTTAACCCTTAGTGTCTTCCACTGCTACTGCAGCACATTTCTAAAATATGTGTTAAATCCGTTGGCTGTGCCTTGTGCATCGACAGGCGCTCTGCTCCCAGCATGCCTGAAGTCTGAGGCTCTGATCGTGGAGTTGTTTCACTGCATAGATCTCATTACTTAAAATCCTCAGCTCTGAAACAGAAGGTCAGGGATCAGCAAATCCTCACTTCTGGTCAGGCTTATGATTCCATTCTGATGCAATTTTCCCCTCTCCAATTCCCTGATTATCACACTCCTGCCCGCCAATTTGATATCTCATCTGTCTAAGTTCAGACACATTCACTCTGCTTCAATTTTCACCAAGCTCTGGCACTGATGAAGCATTTCCCCGGGTTGCTTTTCCAAAAGAATTTATAGCTCTCTTTTCTTTTTTTTCCCCCAGTGTTGGCATGCACTCACTGACAAACTGTGCACAAGGATTCTACATCTGAGAAGCTGATCAAACAGTTCTTTTAGAAAGTGTTACCACTAACATCTTAGCCAAAAATATTTCAAAATCAAAGATCAGAAATTAAGAAATTCTCTGTTCCTGCCTGTGTTTGTGATAAAATGTTACCACTTTGAATTCAGAAAAATAAATATATGATTAAAGAAAGACATAAACACATAATTTGATGTTGTCTAAATGGCCACTGACAAAATGTATTAATATCTTCTGTCAAAATATTTCAGTAAAAGTACTATTACCACAAGCCCTGCAAGTATTACCTCACAAAATACATAAAGTAAAAGTATTCTGTATTCAGAATGGTTTACATCACATCAGTGAATAGAACTTTATTCTATTACAATTATTAATACACTGATGTGTATTGGAGCTTTTAACTACCTTACATACTGTTGTGATGCAGCATACAATCAAACAGCATGTAAAGTTTCTTAATTTCACCCCAGGAATCAATAAAGTCTTACTGTTACACTGTATATATGGTGTTACTAATATGAAATTTAAAAAACGTGGAAATATCTTTAAATTGTACTTGATGATAAATCAACTTACTACTACTTACTCTCCATTATTGGTTAATTGACTACGTATGTATTGTGTAATTTCTATGCTTTAACCCTTAGTGAGCCAAAGCGTGCAATGGTTCAAATGCCCAAATAATCTTTCTGACATAAAAAATTCAATTAGCTTGATTATATTGACAACTATATTATTTATTACATAATTCATGCCAGCAGTCATGGTTAGGAGCTCTGATAGGCTGTTCAACATCAGGTTATTGCTCGTGATTCCTGATAGCTGAATGCTCACAGTGCACATTATGTGCAGCTGCAGCTGATGACAATATTTTTGTTTACATACATTAATATATGAAAAATGAAGGCGTCGCCAAAGTTATTACTATTCCCCCTGAGAAGGTTGTAAATCTGTGCACCAAGAGAAGAAAGCACATCAAACACAGCAATTTCAACAGGAAAATCAGTGGATCACCCTTGTTTGTAAAAAATTCTGATACTGTCCATTAGGAAAATATTAGTCAATATGTTGTTTGTGACAACATGATATTATGACCAATGGTAACATATTCTGGTTAGGATGTCTCTGGTGGCCACAGTATTTATGACACAAGCAAAGGTGAAAGTTAGGCGATGTCTTATGTAGAGCCAGTAGGTCCACACTGGAAGGTTCAGTCACCGAGGTCCTAACCCACAGAAATAAGAATAAAGTGTTTGATTCTGATCCTAAAAACAGTAGATCACCTAACAGACTTCAACTGACCCAAATGTATCAGCTGAGTTGAGATCATTTCTGCCCAAGGTATCAACACCCAAAATGTGCTGGAAAAGATCATTGAAGGGTTAAAAGGACACGAGCAATGTAGCTGTCAATTCCATCCAAATGAAGTGAATTATTCTCTGAGCATGCAGACAAATAATAAACCAGCACACATGGTGTCCCCACAAATCTAATGTGAATCCCGCAAGCCTTTCCAACAATTCCATCATGTTATCACAAAAATAGCATCAGTTGACGCATAATTATGTGTCGCTGAGGTGAAAAATGTCCCAGCAGCTAAACGAACAGGTGGCAAATCTGATTACGATGTTGTCAAGGTAGAGGGAATCTGTATTAGCTTTGAGCCGTTCTTTTAGATTTGATTTGCAGTGGACAGAGACATGAGGAGTGTTCACATGAATCCAGTGATCCAGCATCAGTACCATACCATCTTGTAGGACAGAATGGAATTTTGGCTTAATAAAGTGTCATGTGATGTTCTAAAAATATAACTTTTATTAACTTTTTGCAGTTCCTGCTTCCAGCCCTCTGAGCCTCAAGAGGGTATGATATGCAATAAAAGGTCACCAGGCGAACTCGAGAACGCGTTAACAATATTTAACCAAGGTGCTCCCAACATGTCCAACTCAAGTTTGGACTTCGGTTTATCGTCAGTTGTCTCTGAGAATTGCTGAACGCAACTTCAACGTTGCTTATTATTCCTCAACCTGATTCCCTTTGATGCAGCCTTTGTTAGGGAACTTTAAAAGGGAGCTGCTTAGTGTGAGCTGCAAAGATTCAAGGGTGAATAATGTCCCGACTTTCCTTATCAGGGTCTGACATGCCGGCTGACAAAGTATTAACATAACAAGCTGCAGTGCATTTTCATGACTTCGCAGAGTTGTTGGTGTCAGCAAAACAAAATATTGCTACACCAACATGCACGCCCCTGATCGTAAGACATTAAAGGCAAAACAGAAGACAGAGGATACAAGAAGCTCTGAAATTACATTCATTATGCATTAGATGCTAATATGCATTGCTAACTCCTCAATAATAAAGCCATGGAAAACATGCTCCATGATCCAATTTGACTACAAAAACACATTTTCTAACTGCACTGAGTGATTCCACGCTGTACAAGGCAAACAATCCCTAATAGCTTTCACGAGGTAGCATTCAGGGGAAAATGTAGGGCATTAATAGATGCACCTCCCCAATGTTTCAGGGGCGTCCAAAAATGAAAAAGGAAGCTTTTTTTTTTTCCCCCCGTGTGTGCGCGGGGCCAGACATGACTAGGAGCTTTGCCAGGCACTTGCTAATGCGGTCTGAGCCCCTCAATAGCAATGCTTTAAGCTGCTATCAGCACAAATACAACAGAAAGCCACTGCTTTACATTTTCATTGATTGAGGATTAACTTTTCTTGTGATTAAGAAAAACCACTCTCTCAAAGAGGAATGCCTCAGTGCAAGCCATTAGGCAGTATCTTGCCTCTTGCTCGCCACCATCATCACCATCACCACCCACCAGCCCCCATTACTGTCAGCAAGTCTATGATATCCATGAGCAGTGCTTCACAGCAGGGCTCAGCTTCTACCGACAGTCCCGAGTGGACAGATCCTTTCACAGATACCATCTTGCTTCTTAAAGGGCGTTGGACATTAGCAGATTTAACCCATGATAAGTTTTAGATAATGAATGAATGGATGCCTGAGAACGTTCAAGTGCTGCTTCAACATTTGTGAACTTGAATTGTCTCCATTTCTTCTGAAAAAAGATCTAAACCACGGTCAGATTTTCACACAAGTCAAAAAGCAGAGAACAGGAAGGCAATGAAACAAACAGACTTTGTTTCATTTGTGCCAAGGTATGTGATGTGATCCAGTTTTGCAGATCTGGACATCTGCACTGAGGGATTCTTACAGATCAGTTTCCTTCATGTTCGTCCACAGCATATCTACAGGATTAAGGCAACTCTACCGATTCTGTTTGTATACAACTAAACTGCAATCAGAAACACATGTAACAGCAGCCTTATGTTTTCTGTTATAATTTTCTATCACAATGAGTATATGTATGTTAACACTTCACGTAAACGGCAAGTCCTAAATATTTTCATATTGTACTGTATATCTTAATAAAAAGTATCCCATCTGCAACTTTTCTAACAAACTATCCAAACTTACATGACCCTTTGCAGCCTTAGAAGTATCTGCAACTCTTCTTCTAAGCTCCTCAGAAATCTCCTTGGTTTCATGACATATCTACAAACCTGTGTTGTCAAGATCAGACTTAGATTTTGAAGACTGATTTGATTTCTCTTCTTTACATAAGGTAGAACCTCCCAGACTCAATCCTGACTCTCCTCCAATTGACTGAAACACATGACTTTCATTTTTACTTTAAATGAACTGATAATCCTAGAGGTTCACAAACTTTTGCCAAACAGAAATATCTAAGATTGGCTTGCTTTCCTAAGTAAATTAACGAGTAAGTGAACATTTTTTACATGTTTTTGTCTCATTTGTTTAACTGAATTCCCTTTATCTAGTTTCAGCACTTAAGTTCATATTTATGGAGAAACATAGGAAATTCTCTGTACATTCAATCACACGCTGCTCTTTACATTTAGCAGATGGACGTTAGTATCTGAAACTTTCATTATTTCCCTAAGCGCACAAACAGCTCACACCGAACAGCTGTGTGTTTGCTTTTTTTATAAATAGAATTCAAACGCTAGTGATCCCAAAGAGGGTCTGTGTTTCCACAGAAATGATAAAGCATTTAATATATATGTAATATATGCAGCCCATTTTATAGTAAGCTGGGGATGTTAGGTGATAGCTTGGACCAGAAGTTGCGGGTGTAAGCAGAACATGCACAAAATGAACATGCCCAAGCCGGTCTTTAGCTCCAAGCTCAGCCAAGATGATCCTATATTTTTTACAACAAGTTCATGAACTTAAAAGGAAAAGGGTTATGTTAAGGATGAAGTAAATGCAACAAAT
The DNA here is from genome assembly GCA_034779795.1 of Ctenopoma multispine. Lineage (NCBI taxonomy): Eukaryota > Metazoa > Chordata > Actinopteri > Anabantiformes > Anabantidae > Ctenopoma > Ctenopoma multispine. The sequence goes on from JAUYWH010000001.1 coordinate 23,381,319, forward strand.
ACATTTAAAATTTCATTTGGTTTTGGATGTCTTGTGCCCAAGAAATGTGATCTTTTAACAGATTTAACAGAGATCATAAAGTTCACACTGTTTAAAACATTTTTGAAACATGAAACACAATCTGAGAAAAGACTGGAAGAATCTTAAAAGTCAGCCTGTGTTATGCTGCTGAAGTTTGGGGCTTTTTCTTTTATATTCAGATTTATTACCGGCATATTACTACTCATGAATTAAACATTGCGGTACATTCGGAGGCAATTTTATCAATTTAGGGACTATGGCTTAGTTAAAATTCTCTAACCGATCCCATAAAACAGCCACTTTAGATGCATTGTACAGGCAAAGGAGAGTCTACACACACTGCCTTTCTGTCACTTTGCAATTTCCAGCTACATGTATAATAAAGATAAATGGCTTGCATAAAAAAAAACATGGGGAGCTAGGCTGCAAGTTATAGAATAGCAGCACATCATAATGACAAGAGTTTTTATTTGTCCTTAATGAATCACAGCACAGTCATGGTACAGCACTGGAACGTTTCTTAGTAATGCTTAACACCCCATTATGACTCACCAAAAATCAAAAACAGGGATCAGAGAGGTGATTATTGAGGAGTAGGTTCACATGGTCTTTTCGTAAATCCTTCCAAAGGGAAAAGAAAAACATAACAAAAAAAATTAACAAAAGCTAAATGCAACATTTAGTCCTATATCCTCTTAAATGATTTAACAGCCACTACCAAAGAGCAAGGGACTAGTAACAGAATAGTAAACAGTAAACCTAAAAGCAGGACTACTTAGCATTATGCAGCAGATCTTAATCAGTTTAAAGAGAAACATCTCATTAGGGGCCAGCAACGCAGTCACGGATCTCCATATAACAGCTGGCAAGGGCGCTATAAAGGGGCCAGCATGGCTGATGCTCTTCACATTAACTTTCAACTTATGGATAGTGTGGCTCTTGTCCAGCGATATCTTCTGCCCCGCCATTATGACTGCCAAGGTCATATCTGATGAAAACATGATGAAGCAGCAGTTTATCTTTCCACCCCCACCCCCTCTCTCTCTTTCCTTCCCTCTCTCGCTCTCTATCAACCTCTGCTCTCTCAGTCTCCCTCCCTGCCTTTCTGTCTCTCTCTTCTGGCACAGAGTTGTTGAACAGTGGGGGACCGCTGAGTTTTAATTACAAGAAGATCCATGGAGTTAATTGAACATAGCGCAGGCCCTAATTTCACTTTACAGCAAATCAAGATGTTAGTTATGTAAATTCTGTCCCTTCCCACTGGGGGAGTGGGGGCTTCTGCCAGACACCAAAGTCATTTTCTTCCCACTGGCACCAAGCTGCTGTCTCTGCAACTTACCTGAAGGACTTTTTATGAGCATACTCTCTTAAAGATACTTGATATACCCGCTCATGATTTCCAGCAGGGCAAAACTAAGGCCACATATCTATATATAGATTTTTTATTAAAATGCAAAGGGACTTAGGGGGAGCACATCCTCCAACAATGCACAGTCTGTTGGATTTGGTAATGTAATATAAGGATTTAATCTCCAACAAAGTACACAAAATAAGAAAATGCACAACTTATGCTATGTCAAGGCACTAGTTGGTTGTAATTGTATGATGTATTCAAGGGTTTTGGAAATACATTGATGAATTGTGAAGTTACTGAATGTCAACCACAGTTTGGCAACAAATGATGCATTAATTAGCAGCATTTGAGTAAAAGGGAACCCTGCGAAGTTTTTGACCACCATAAGCTCCATAACACATTAGGATACACAAGCACATAGCAACATGACAGACATTTTTATTGATGGTTTCACAATATTCTACTCATTAAGAGTTAATTGGTAGCAATAACACCAATCTTTTCCTGTCTTTTTTGGTGTCTAAAAATTTGTCTTTCGAATCTTAATTTTGCAGCCCATTCAGTTTTCATTCAGTCCCTGTCTCCTAAAAAATATGTTTCTACAATGCAATTGTTCTGCAATTACACTGCAAACATGATTACGTATATAAAACAAACTAAATACTAATGTTTCAAACTGCAGTTGAATTTAGGCAACAAAAGCCCACTATCCTATATCTAACTTTTGACAAAAAAACGTAGGCACAAAAATGAAGAATCAGATAATTGGTCAGGAAAGAAAACTGGTCACTGTAGATAGGACCTATTTATTTGTTCATTATGTATCTTCCTTTATTAACCTATTTGCAATACGTGCAATGTCAATAGGAAACATAGCGTCATTAAATTTTTGTAAATGTAAACCGGTTGCAAATACAATTCCCCATCAAAACTTATTTGTGATTGTATTTTAGTTGTATAGATACACAGTTGTTAGGGGACTAGATTGTTCAATGACCCCGGGCTTGACACTAAAACGTACAATGTAAAGACTTATACATCTCCTGCTGCACATGTGGACCAAGAATGAGCCACTTGTTCTTTGGCCAATTACCTAACTTGAACAAATTTATAAGACAATTGTTTTAATAATTTGACATATACTGTAAGCAGAAACAGCAAGGGATGAAAATATACAGTCTTCTACCTACCCTCCTCCTGCCTAACTGACTAAATCCTGATTGCTGTGCCAAAAACGGAAACTTATTTAAAACTATTGTAAGGAATGATGTTCTAATTCACTGATATTGAGTTTCACCAAAAATGTGGTGATACATGCTGTAAATACATGTTGAAGAGTGACAGCTGTAGAGAAGCACACGTAGCACAACTGCATGCCACGGAGCATTTTAATGAGATCAAACAGATTAGGAGGAATCCTTTACTGCTGACAAGGTGTTAACTCCAGACTGCATCTTAAGGCCTTCTCCAATATGTTGAGGACTTATGGGAACACAGTGAAAGTGACTGAAATCTCTGATCCAATTTGGAAACAATGTGGCACCATTAAATTCATCAGCACATAAACCTGAACATAACCAGGGATTATGTTTGTCAGGATGATTTGATTTCAAAGCAGTGATGAGGTCTAAGGGGAAAAGCCGTGCAAACTGAAGTCTTCCATTCAGAAAGTAATACTACAGAGTTATAAAAGTGAAGGGTGCACCGCATGTGTTGATCGAATTAAGCTCTCTACGGGGTTGAATGGCTCGCAACATCCGGAAAGGTTTTGTTTGAAGTCCCACGTTACCGCATGCAGCTGCCCCACTGGTCCAGGTGATACATTCTCTTAGTTGCCCATAAGGTCTGTTTGCTCTCTGGTCCTCAAGGGAAATCCCATGCAGCCACAGGCACGGCTGATAACAAAAGAAAATGTTCTGTCCGCCACTCCCCTGCTTCTCTCTCTCCCCCCATCTCCACCCGGGTCTTATCTTAAATACCTTCAAGTGGATGGAGGCACTGGTTTGTTGGAAGCTGTCAGCAGTACTCCAATGAGAGGGGTCTCTCTAGGGTTGATAGGACTGTTGGTAGCTCCATACCCCACACAACATAAGCCTGTATTACAAACTTGTAAATTTTTCATATGCTGCAGTGATACTACCTTCAAAAAGAGCAGCGCTCAAATTCTATAAATATGGAAAAGTGCCTAAAGAGACAATGTGGGAACAGAAAAGTGACGTGTGTTTCTGATTCCTCTTTTACTGTGGCTACATCCAAGAAAGAGCTTAAGTGAAACAAAGATAAAAAAAATTAACAAACTTGCCATTTGTGGTGTGCGAATACATTTCATCCGTTCCCTCCCCAATTTTCTTCAATCATCTGTGACCTGACCACAAATTGCACAGAAGGCCTTCAGCTCAGCAGGATCCTTCTAAAAGCCTGAGAGCTGAATGAGACAGCATGAAGTCTTGTGATTTGCCCTGAGACGCATCTTTACAATTACTTCCAACAGACATGACTTCGGCTCTTACACACTGGGCCAGATTGCAGGCTATCTTGCCACTCCAGTGTTGCAGCATAAATGAATGATACATATTGTTCATTCGGCAGGATACAGTGCCAAAGCCCTCATAGTGAGCACTTCTTGGATCGGTTTTCAAGATAAGACAGCGTGAGAGACTTGGGGAAAGTAAAGTCAAAGGCGAAGGCATGACACTTACTTAAATGTCATACTGTCTATTTAATTTGCATGTGGGAAGCACCAGAGACTGCCAAGTCGCAGACAGCAACGTACTCCATATGGGCTGGAGTGTGATGGGAGGAGAATGCAGATCTCAACAAGACAGTAAGTTGGATGAGTGACTGAATGTAAACCTCGGCATTTACTTCCACAGAGTTTAATCTTCAGCGCTCAGGATTATCATTAAAGGTATATTTTTACAGTTCTGGGATCGTGTTCATAGTCAAGTGTGAGGGGGAAGGAAAGACTTATTACATTGTCAGTAGCACATCATTCTACTGAATGCTTAAGATTCAGCATTTAAAATAAAGTTATCTTCAAAGGTGCAAAGTTGTCTCAAACTGGTCGCCAGAGAAACGATCTTGAGAGAAGAGAGAGCAAATATCAATTTCCCCAATGCCTAGCACAACTCTGTTTTTTTGTACTAATTACAGCTACTAAGGCGAGAGCAAATGCAGGCAAATCACATGTAGGAGAAACACGCCTGTGTTCTCTGGGGATAAAGGAAAAATTTGGCACAAAATAGACCCAGCAGTGCCTCTGGCTTCGTTCCAGTCCTCGTCTTGGTTTACATGTCCCTTTATTACTCTCAGTCTCATATAGGATAATTATTTGTCTTACCTGTCCTCTATATTTATCACATGGGAACAGCAGAAAAGAAAATACAGAGTAGCAGCATGAATGACAAGAATACCATGTTTATCTACTTCTCAACCGAAAGTACTTATTTTGGTATCCAGCCTCGGGTTTATTTACGACACATTCTGCTGTCATCTGGTATTAAGGGAACAGAAAGAAAGTTTCAAAATACGAGAGGCATGGCATAAGTACAACAGAACATGTAGAATGGGGTCAGAGGATCATGTCACTTGTATGTCGATTTTTCATATCATATTATATATTTACAATGAAGCCTCATAACCTGAGTGTGATCATAATGAATAAAAAAAATGTTTTCAACCATGCTGTTAGCATTCCTCTCATAAATAAGATAAGCACTGAGCCTTGAGCACACAAACACGTTTTATTTGGCTTATTTCAATTTTCAGACTTGGGCGGATTTAGAATGACGAGACATATGTGTTTTGGATTTGATGAGAGGCACATCTCTAGCTGAAACGGGAGACTAATTTACACACAGGCTCATGCACACAGTTTCATGCTAATGATTGATAATGTTTTATTAATGCAAAATATTCTCTGCCAAGGAGCTAAACAAATTATGGCAATTTAGTCCATTCAATGTGTGATATCAATCATTTCTTACTAAGGGACGGTCATGCGTCAACGTCATTTTCCTCTGAAGGAGGTTTATAAGTCCGGAGGCAGCAGCTGCTCATTGGTGGCAAAAAACAAGTTTTGGTTTCTCACAATGCCTGACAACATTTTCTGAATTGCTTCTGTGCTAAAGCATTTACCTGTAAAGTAAGACTTTGACCAATTTATGAACACAGTATAAGATAAGATAAGATAAGATAAGATAAGATAAGATAGAACTTAATGATCCCACAGAGGGGAAATTTGTGTGTTACCACAGCTCAGGACATAAAGTACAGAAAAGGTATACAACAAGACAATAAAAGAAGAGTACAAAAAATTAGAATAAAAAATAGAATTAAAATAAAATAAAATAGAATAGAATATACAATAAACACACAATATATACACCGGTACACTATGTACACACATACGCAGTATGCTATATGGTCTCTCTTAATAAATGAAATGTTGGTCGGTGTGTTTTCCACAGGTCTAATGTAGAGCCAGACAAACATTGAAGAAGTGCCAGAGCTCTTAATGGAACATTAATGGAAGCATGAATAACTGTGTGCTTTCTAATGTGTTCTCTGTATTAGTCACACTGTGGAAAAAGAACGACCACAACAGGTCAATGTGTTCGTTTACATGTATGATTTCCATTATAAATACAGTCGACTCCACTTAAGTGTACGTCGCCTAAGCGCACGCTCCGTTTAGCTGCACGTGACTTGCAGGATTTTTTATAATATGTGTATATGAGCAATAACTTCAGACAATTGCCATTGCTATTCTCTCTCTTGCTAACTTACTCCGGTTAACTGCACGGGCCACATCCACTAGACTAACAGCAACATTGATGGACACGTTCAAATGATGTAAACAGAAGAAGCTACTTTACTAAAAAAAAGTAAAGTAATCAGCATGCGACTTGTGAACGGCTAAAGGCGTTCAGGTGCTGATTTCCAGTCCAGCTACTGTACTGAGGCCTATCTAGTTACAGTGCAGTCTGGGTGTGCGCTGTAGTCAGTTTGTTCTTGTGTAAATGTCGTCTCAGAACGTTCAGCAACTAAAGATGTAACAGACGATGAAGTTAAAGCATGATGACACGGAAGCACTTTTGCTGAAAAAGGAGCCATGTCTGTTGTAGATACTTAAGTTTTTAAAGCTCAGACATGGACCAAATAACTGTTTCCTGGTGCTGAGCTAAAGCTCACCGAAGGTGGCAATACGAGCAATTTGCTACAACCTTAGGTGCAAAGGAGCACACCGCTTAAGCGCACGTGTCAATCTCGCCTGGACTCTGTGCACTTAAGCGGAGTCGACTGTAGTTGCCAAGAGTTAAAACCCATGTCCAATAACTAAACAAAAGACTATGTAAATCATGCAGCATGCACATGTTGGAAACACATGTTGGAAACACGTGGAAAAGCGATTGTGGGTAGGTGCTTCATTTTCATTTTCTTCCTGAGCTGTCCTCATGAATGATTATTATTACTATTATAACACTAACTAAACTCAGACATTCCAAGTACACGTTATTTTGTTCCTCTGGCACTGCGCATGAGTCAGCAGTGGGGGAAAGAAAGTGACCTACACTCTGTACTGTCCCTGAATGCAGCGCAGCAGGTGATAGACATAGATTTAACTACTCTGGACACAATGTTACACTACTTTTGTAGTGCAATACTAATGCACAAAAGAAAGTGATAGACTGTCTTACAACAATAAATATAATTTCTGGGACGGTGTATTGTATTTGGAGGTGTCAGAAGAGTACTAATATGCAGGAAACTCCACTGAAATCATGACATAAGACCACGTATTGTGACACAAGATGGTGGAATTGTGTGACGTGGTTTTACTCTCATTTTCAGAACCATTACACAACTTTGTATTTGATAACTATAGCTACGACTTACTTTAGAGATTTATATTAATAAGGTAAATACAGTATAATAATGACACTTCATTGAGCCCCAGTGTGAAATTTACAACATACCCAGAGGTACATAAAGTATTTCAAATTGGAAGTGCATTAAAGTGATAAACACAATGATGTACTAAAAATAATAAGTCAGTAATATAATCCAGATTGTTGATTTATTATAATCTAATCAGAACTGTAAATCATGGATAACTTTCTAACTGTCAGTGAGATCACTAGTGCAGTCTCTAATGAGTCAATAAGTTCACAGTTTGTTCAGAAGACTTTCCGTACCATTGCCTCCTGTCTCATCACTGTCTCCAGAACATTCCTCTTTCGTGGAGCAGTGTATCCTCAGAAGAAGGTAAATACAAGTGGATGGTGGAGCCCAGCTAACAGTCTAAAACCCAGTAACATTTTTCATTTTGGCCTCACTACTTCTGTCTTCTCTCAGAGGTCAGCACTTTCAAAATGTGCTACTGGTGCTAGAGACTGTTACCTGAGTTCTCTGTGACATTTCACCATTTAAAATCACTGCTGTGAATCAACTTTAACACAGTCTCCCTTGACACACCAAATGTTGCATCACTGTAGGGATGACTTAATCTTGTTTTAAGTCGACCTGATGCTACACATTCTGAATACTCACTGCTCTGTGTGTCAGTAAAAGTTAAAAAATGTTACTGATGCGTGAGTGTGTGGAAAAACTCCTGGCAGCCACCTGTGACTGATGCCTGTCAGCCTGACCTTCACAAGTCACCCTGCACATTCAGCTGGAGGAGGAGGAAGAAATGGAAATATGTCGTCCAGCTGCCAGTTCAGGGAGATCAATCACTTTGGACAGGTCATTGTTCTTCTCTGTGGTAAAAAGGACAGAGTTCTGTCCATCTAGTGAGGGCGGGGGATCAGGCAGAAGCCTTGGGTGCTGACCGGGCCCTCATTGCCCCCTGGAATGACTATTCATTAATATCACTAGCAAAATATATTATGTAAATTTAATTGGCACTCACTTGCATTTCTGCAGATTCACCTTTCTGTATTTTATCAAGAGAATTCTCTTCATTCTCATCCGCTGCATTTGTTTGAGCACTGTCATTTTGAGTCATTCGTCACAGCAGGACAGGCACATGTAACCATCCAATCAGATTATGAGGCTATTTTGCTCTTCTCAACACTGCCCCGAACATATCACAAGTGATCAATTAGCCTAAGGATTACAACAGAAGCATCTGGCCGGTTGGATAATTAAGGTCACAACCAAAGTGAATAATATATTATCAGCGTATTATTTTATGTCATACCAGTTTAGTTTTAGACATATCAGTTTGGTCGTCTTTTCCTAACCTGTTGTGTCTTCAGCTCTCAGTTATACTATAATGTTTGGCACATTACTGTGGTTGGAGGTTAGAAAATGCCCAGTGCAGCTATGGGTGGTGAGAAAAGAGGTCAAGGACCAGTAGTAGTCCGTTTAGAAAAAGATCTGGTTGACTTTCCTAGCTCCAATATAGAACAACTCAAGACTACTACAAGTCCCAAAGAGAGGCAGCTTAAGCCGTGTGTAGGGTTGCAGTTTGGTGAAGCAGGCATATTGTGATTATTGTGGACAATATTGTCCTTGTGACATAACTGGTATCTTAAGTCTGCTTCAATGGTTATCAAGGAAAATGTACAGTGACGATCATTTTGAAATGTGTACGTATGTGAATATTTTTGAAAATATGATTTTTAAACTGCACATCAATACGTATATAAAACTACTTCTACTTCTTTTTATGTTGCGTGCTGTACACACTGAAAGAACACTTTAATCCAGCTGCTGAATGGTCATTTTTGTTTCTTTCTTGCTGCCGGTTGGTAAGCTGCACATGCTGCTGCGTTCTCCCACACACTGAACACAGACAGTGAAGGCGTCACAGCCACAGGAGAGAACATTCACTCACAAATTTTAGTGACTCATCTCAATGAAAGCCATTAAATGCTTTAATTAGAAAATAAAGTCACTAAAAGGATCTGAAAAGTTACTAAATCTAGTGACACAGGAGCTAAATTGGCAGGATTGCCTACTGGAAAGTCATGTGACCATACGCATTACCACATCTCTTTAATAGAGGCATAGATAATAAACGGACTGCACTAGAGTGGGTTTGGTGGCAAGGGTTCATGTTGCTGTTTACTGATCTGACTGTGTATCCCTGGATGTCAGTGACATTGACTACAGCCCCCAACAAGTGAGGAATGAACATATAAGGCTGAATGGAAATAGCATTAAAAAATGCTGAAGCTGTGTCCATATTTGTTGCGGGATGTGACAAGTGAACAGTGATGAAACAACAGAGACAACAATGTCGGTGAAGGGGCAAGTGACAGCGACTGTAATGCTGTCTGAAACTTGCTTGTGATAGAGAATACATGAAAGTTTTGTCTCTTGCACAAAGCTCACATTGGAAGAGCCAGTTGACGTGGTGCAGGTGTTTGAAACTAGCGAGTGGACATCACCAATTAACAGTTGAGTAAATGAGGGAAATAACAACAAATGTTGATGTCGGATGATGCTCGAGCGACCTACTGACTCAGAGGTCTACAAAGACAAGGAGCAAGAACATAGAAGAACACTCAGATCGGGGCATCTTCTGTCACAAGTTTAACTCACACAGTGTAAAACCCCGGGGCGAGCAAAATAGCTTCGTGTCAATGCTCACCATGCGGTAATTGCAGCAGTGACACAAATAATGAGTGCACGCAGAGAAATATCAAACGGTATTGATCGCTCCAGGTTACAAGTGGGTATAGAAGCTTCAACATTTCAAAAACAATTAGCATGTAAGCATTTTACAGAATCAAGAGAAAGTTTTGAAAAATAGGATATCTGTCCAGCCCCTACAACGGCAGCGCGTCAGATCAATACGGCCTGAATTAATGGGCAACTTAACAAGGCACTTAACAACCCTCTTAACAGGACAGATAAAAACCAAGTGAACTTTGAAAGGCAATGAACATTTTTTATCCTTACGAAGCTGCTGACTTTATTAGCAGAAACAAGTCACTAATATTGACTTCTAAATAAATTAAAGTGGCTGAAAATCCGGTAGGGGCCCTTTTTAGTCTGCTTTCTAGCAAATCCAGATGTGTGAGCAAACAGTAGAAATGTGATTTTGTTTTGTTTTTTGACTTTTTTTGCAGCTTCAGAGAAAGAAAGGTGCTACGTTTGAAGAATGGAGCTCTAATTCCTCATCAATCTTGTTTCTAGGAATTTTAGTAGTCAGCCAGTCGGGACAATCAAGAATTTAACTAACAGTAAACAGCCAGAGAATTTGTTAGATGCAGATTAATCTGTCAGACTTTAGGAAACAATAGTTTGTATGGTGAATTTATTAGTTACATTATTTTTTCAAATTCATTTTCATTTCTAGCAACTAATGAATTCCTCATACCTAAATGAGTAATAGTTTGTGTAGCAACAATGACCAACGTACACTAGGTATGACAAACAAAGCCTAACCCTAAAGGGCTGGGAGGAGCAATTATGAGCTGCTGCATCTGTATTTAAACCTAAGTGGGACATTACACTTTGTTCAATTTACCACCTGACTAAAAATGGGTGTTCATTTTGTGTGTCACAATACTACAAACTGAACATGGACATTTTACTAACTGGTCCTGAGAATTAACTGTCACTATTTGCTGAGCACTGAGCCTAATGGTTGCTTGTTAATAAAATGTTTTATTACATTACATTTGAACAATGACCAACATTTCTTTAGAAAGGATGTCAAAGGAAAAAAAAGGTAAGTAAATTATTACTATTATTATTAATAATAATATTAAGTTTGAAAAAAAAGAAAAGAAGAAGAAGTCATTAAAAAAGAGAAATGTGAGCTCCTGATTAACAGACTGCTAACAGGGCTTTGAGGAGGAAAATGCTAATGTCGTCCAGAGGAAGGCCCTCCAGGAAAGCCCTACGACACTGCCCTTTAATGAGAAACAAGTCGATCTCATTTCTCAGGAAGTCAATGCAATTTTGAAGAACAGATTAATAGCTAACTCCATTAACTGAATCACACAGAGAGCACCAAGGAACACCCCATGAAAAAATCATCTACATAATATCCATTCACTTGAGGCATGCCTACACCTTTTAGATCACAGAGTGACAGACCTCAGCTCTACCTCTCTGGACTGCTGATTCTTTGATGGGACCAACAAACTTTGGTTTGGTAAATTATACAGAATGATGGGATGTGATGAGAGCTTCGCTCCCCCAAGCAGATGGCTCCTTTTGCTATAATCAGTGTGCTAAACACTGGATAATATAAACTTTAATGAGTTCAATGCAAACTTTCTCCCCCTCTCTCTCTCTGTCTCATATTCACAGATGCTTTGCCTCACAGTCACAAATCAATCCATTATTACAGGTGAAACAACAGCAGAGTGAGAAGGAGGGAACTGTGGTCATTAGTGCTGACAAATGAAGGGCCTGGGGATGTGAGGTAATTCATCTGCAGCTGAATATTCGGCATCCAAACCCAATATGGAAGATGTTTTGGACAGAGTGTGCAGACTATACATCCTGTAAAGCTTCTATGTCCATTTGTAGCGTAATTAGTCCAAACACAACAGCTATTGTGTAGTATAATTACCTGAATACAAATACTTTATTTGGATATGAAAACATAATGTGTTCAATATGCTCTGCATGGATATGAACAGTATATGAATTTTAATAATTTTACATATTTCTCTCTCTCCTACACTTTCCCCGATAACCTCCTAACCACCACCTCTAAGCACAAGCTCTACACAGTGAGTAGTACAGGTTACCTGCTCAAAGTGGCTGCAGGATGGGGTGACAACAGTAGAAACAGTAATAAATAAACTATATGTAGTGTTGTAGTCCTTTTGTAAGTTTAGGCAGCTCTGCATGAAGAACACTGAGTGTTCACTTGTACACCAGGCAGCACGTTAGAGGTCAAACATTAACCATCAAACCAATCTAGCTGGATTCCTGTTCATACTAAGAAGGATGAGATGATAGGATGAAGCTATAGACTTTAGCACTAAACAGGGACACAGATGGTGTTATTATTTTTAATGTATAAAGAAACTACAAAACTCTAAGTTGACTCCAAATGAACTCATTGTATTCAATTTGGAATCTTTTGGAGGAGCACTTTGAAAGAAGGTCTGAATTTATTAATGAAGAGAGTGCCCACATGCCTGTGGTGTTGTATATAGCGTCTGGTGAAGAGGTTTAAACATGAATATGGTCCATTACAAATATGGACCATATTTGCCTTCTACCTCTGAAACCTGTCTGTACTGTATCACTGCGTTTTTCTTTTTTATGTGGCTGTAATTATTTATTTATTTCCTGGCACTGTTGTGCCCCGTGGTGCATTAGCTGTCTGTGTCAGCAGCATCTCTGAGCCATAATGGGAAGTAGTGCGTTCAGGTTTCTGTATTAACACATCAGATTTAGATCCAGCACTGAGCTCTGAGGGTATAGTGGAGTGAGTATGTTAACCTGTAAAAAAAAAAAAAAAATCATTATCATACTCTTTCATAATTACTATGACTCATGTACAGGAAATAAATATATATGTATATATATATGAAAAAATGCAAATGTGTTGTTAATAAAGTTAATTGAGCTAGACTCAAGTCAAAAATACAAGCAGGTGGTATGTTCAGGGAAATTGTAGGTGCTGGAATCCTTTAGCACATTTCTCTTCACAGGAAAAAAAAAAAGCCATATAACAATTATTCTGTTAGCACTCAAGCCGGTAATATCAGTTGTCAGTAATCTAATTATAACTTGGTGGAGAAATTTAAAAGCTTCTTTGCAGCACTGCCCTGTGGTTTCCCAGCATCCTTCACTGAATTAACAACGTTTAGTTCAGAAAGACCACCTCGCCGAGCGGCTAAGTGCTTCATTTATGTGATCACATCGACACACACTACTCTTCTGGATGAAACATTTGAACTGATAATAAGTTATCTGAAGCATTAATCACACGATCTACTGCAGTTTCCTTTATGTTTCTAAACTGACAGCTCTATCTTCTTCTTCCCCCTCTGGCTTATCCCGTTAGGTGTGGTCACAGCCTTTGCACCGGATCCAGATGCCGTTCCGATTTTTTATTCTGTGCGCGGGGCTCAATTGGAAGAAGTGATTCGATGACACTCACACAGACCTCATCAAGCACATTAGCTGAGTTTTTGAGTGTTACTCTAGTTTATGTCTTATGTAACATAAATTGGTTTTAATTTATTGTGTAACACGTGAACTGTGCTATACGCAGTTGCATTTTAAATCACTAACTTACTGACAACAAGTTATACTTTAAAAACTAACAAAACCACATTAGCTTAAGCGTATAACAGTTTCTTTTAGTAACACTGTACACGTGTGTAAATCCCGCAGACAAAGCAGGTGGTAGCTCCTCCTACGACAGGAAGTATCAGACTTTTGTAATATATCAAATTTGCACGTCAGTGAGCCACTTTAAGCGTGCAGGAGGGGGGATGTAGGTGGGTGGTGGGTGGAGTGTGCTGTGGTTTGGTATGACATGACACGTGATGGTGCACATTTGTGTTGCTGCTACCAAAAAGCTCTAATGTTTGCAACATTTTTTTTAAATTGAACGATCAAAGTTCACAAGTTTAGAGAAAAAACTAAATAAGTTCAGGAGAGTGTCTGAATAACTTAAACTCACTGCACATCCCTGTAGAGCGCTGAAATAACGCTGTGAGAGTCTGTTCCACCCAGTGGACGGAGTTCTTCTCTTTTCTTAAGCAAACAGAGATTTGCACACACAAAAATCCAAATAAATCAAATGAAGTGGCCAATGTGGAAGGCCCAGAAGCCCCTGGTTGTCCTGAGTCCTAGAGACAGCAAATGCAGCTGAGGTCTGTAGCAGTGGATCTCCTGGGCACCGAGTGACAGATTTAACAATAGCTGCTAAAGCTACTGTTATTAAGGGCTTCATTTACTGGGAGCCACACTCGTTGGGGATTCGTACAGAAACACAATGCTATTATTCAAAGGCCTCCAGACTGTGTAGGCTTGTCAATCGAAGCAAATCACATACATATGATACTGTTATTTGCTGTATTTATGTTCCCCAGGACATCTCTAGCTGGAGACTTTAGAAGGGAAGTGGATCTGTAACCATCCAGCTACGTTTTCTTCAAAATTCAGTTCAAAAGCTCCAGACTTCAGCACTTGGCTTGGTGCAACTCAGGACTATAAATAATGAACTGTTTCTTTAAATACGATAGCTTTATGAATATATTACCATGATGTAAGGAAAGCGTTGGCAGATATCTGCACTTTTTCACACACGCTACATTCACAATCATATTTTATGAATGATTTCTAAAAAAATTACATCCTTTAGATGTCTGCACAGTTATAATGGGCCACTTTCCGGCACCTGATCCCTGCTGAGAAGAAGGAATGAATTCTACAGATTTTTATTTTTAATCAGTCAGATGCTGATATTTCAGGATGCTGCCAGGGATCTTACCTAAGGTACCGTAATGTGAATATACTTCAGGTGTAACTCTACACAGGGTAAATCATCACACTTTCTTTGTGTGAACACAATCAAATCCTTACAAAGCACTTGACAGACTTTGCTGCTCTTCTGAGAAGAAACTTGATATTATTACAAATGAAGTTAACAACTGAGAGACCAAACATTTGTCTGATGAGCTTTTTAGCTCAGGATGACAAATGATGCTGCATAATGTGTTGTAATTATGCAGAGTAATGCAATTCTCCGTAAAGCTCTATTCTCTGCAGCCTTTTGATAGGGAAAACAAACCCAAAGTAGAATCAGCGTGAGTTGAGGAGAGAGCTGTCTGTCTGGAGCAGCTGTTTAACAGGGACAACAAAAGGACCTCCATTCAAACTCACACTGAACACGGCCAAAAGTCTTTAGATCTGCTTTCTCAGTACACAAGAAGCATTAAAGAGAGAAAAATGGCATTAGATGCTGCGAACCTCCACATTGCTCCATCTGTCCTCATGAAGCTGTGTTACATATCATGAGCAACAAACGGTGCATCACACAAAATAAATATATAAAATTTAAATTTCATTCTGTTATCCTCACGACCAAACCTGCATGTCAGTCAGGTTTGATTGTTCCCATGAATATACATATTTCTTCTGCAGCTGTAAAATATCCAGATATACACAATGTGTGTCGTGTGTTTGCCTTCATGAAAATCAGCTGTGCGTTTGATCCTGACACAAGCTGAGGAGAGACAAAACCACTTATTTCTCATTTTCACCGTGACAGAAAGAAAATGGCTCCTGATCTCAACCTGAAGCTTAAAGGAAACAGCCTTTATTCGACGAAGGCTCGCCATGTTGATGTTAAAAGCTGCTGATGAGGGTTTTCAGGGAAGCGAAACTTTTACTCCAGGTTAAGAGACTCTTGATGCCTTTTTATCCTGTTGTCACTCGCTACCTTAAAAATGCACAAGCACCAGCACCACTGATGTCATAATGAGGTGTATAATGTCTCAAAAGAGAGACTACAAAACCATTACATTGTGTTAAACCACAGTTTCCTCATAAGCTCTCAGGCAGTGAATAGCTAAAGCAGCTTTAATTTTACCTACACCTTTAATAAAACAATTCTGTTAATATTTTACAACCAGAAACCCCTTGAGGATCAGTATATGTAGAGCGTGACGTGGTGAATGTGCCACATGCTGATTTAATTCCACTATTCTTAAGTCTAATGACGATGTCCATCACTTTGCGATAACAGTTTCTAAACCAAAGAGTGAGGAGAGATAAATCTTTCCTGGTGCAATGAGGAGGCGCAAAAAAAAAATTACAAATTACAATATGGTGCACATCAGCGCGCTGAAACTCCTGCCTGTTTGATGTCTGCCTTGATGTAATGACTACACACAATGACTGATGGATATACACAACCTGTCGTCTCCTCTCGGTGCTGACAGGCTGGAGTCAAAATAAAAAATGCCACTGACATTAAAAAGAGAGTTATGGTCCTCTGGGGGGAGGAGGGGGGGATCAGAGAAAAGCATTGCACAGTCACACACTGCAGGGATCACTGCAAACATGCTATTCAAATGACAGCAAAGAGCTGGATTATCACCCCCATGTGGGGGGACAGGGTTGAAAAGCTGCAACACGCCAGTATAAATGGAAATGAAAACAGATGTCAGTCCAATTTGCTGCTAAATGGAGTAAGACTGGAAATTGAAAACATTCTGCTTTTGTCACACGCAGGATATAATTATGAATCAGAACAGAGTGCTGCTAATCACACATCTCTGCTCCTGAGAGGAAGAGTTAACGTGTCTGCGGGGACGTCTGATGGTGCAGTCTCTTACTTTAACCTCTCCATCCAGATCTGATAAAAACAACTACGACAAAACACAACAGTGTATCACGCCACGCAGTAATTATAGCAAAACAATGGCAACGAGGTGACGGAGGGTGCTGGTATAACGGCTAATGCATAATTCAACTACCATATTCTAAACTAAACTGATGTTCACTGAGATCTGCTGCAGATAATAAGGTGTGGGAAGAAACTGAGACAATTGCAGTTCATTCTTTTCTACAGCAGGTATAAGCAGCACTCACTCTTTAACAAAAAACATGAAGATTCGTGTCAGAGGAGGGAAGGATCATTTCCACAAACTGTGGCAAGTGAGTTAAGAGTAATTATTAATGACTTTGGTGGAAATAAAAACAGTACGATGGAGAAACTCACAAGGGCATCACATGGTTTTACTGAATGAAGCCACATTCAAAAAGAAGAAGAAGGAGGAGGAGGAGGAGGAGATTTGTTCTTAAGTGTCTCTGATGACAAATGAGATCAGACATTAGAGTTCAGCAGGTCTTGTTGCATTCTGTAAAATTTGTTTAATAATTAAAATATTAAAATGGTTTGAAGAGGCCCAGATGAAAAAAAGTAATAAAATGCTACTAACATAAATATGAAACTGAACTAATTTCAGACCGTCATTCTTCACTTTTCAGATGATCTCTACTTTTCCTAGAGTTTTTAAATGATGAATTTATCAGAAATATCACTATTCCTGCAAATGTGTTCTTGAATTATGTAAATGATTGTTCTTTTTGAAAGAAAAGCTGATTTTATAACATTGAATTAATCAGAAATACACTGTAAATGACTACTGCAGCTGAAAAATGCTGGTTTTTGCATAAAATATCTACACAGCAAACATTTATCAATGTAAAAGGCTAATTGATTATTACAAAAACTGCTGAAAACATTTAATAAATTTTAATCATGTCAATTATTAGCAGCATTATTACTATTTAAATTCTCTGGTTGTAATCAGGCAGATTTTTACCATTTCTTTTATTATTTATCACTATTTATTTATGACTATTTGTGTTTAAGAATGTTAATGCATAAATGCAATTGCTGTTCACGTGTCCAGACTCAATTGTGTTACTCATACGTTTCAATATCGGCATGTAACAGCTTGAATTCCAGATTAGGGGTATGAGCATCCAACCACATCCCAATAAACTAATTTCTAATCAACAATTAATTTCATTAAATGTCAAATATGTTGACGTGACGACTGCTAATTATGCATTCACATTCTTTTCTGCTATTCATTAACATGAAGCAAACAGCCTTAATTTCTCCTTGTTGTGACATTGCTTTGGGTGGAACCCTCGTACGTATGTGCAGAAAGACAGGCAGAAACGGCAGAGGAGACTGAAGCCAACATTAATCACCAAAATTAAAAACCTCATGATTGATGGTAATGAAAAAAACACCTCCTCCACTCTCCTCTCCTGTGAATGCCATTAGCCAAGTTCAACACCTTCACGGACACCGGAGATATCTGTTTTATCTGTAGCACATTACCGTAACAACTCACGCATAGGTTGGCCTATGTGTCTGGATTTGCAAGCGGCAAACTGCCACAGAAATAGAGAATGTGTTCCCAAATGTATCCAGCTGTACCTCCTGTCTGTGTGCTCCGTGAAACAGCCAGAAGCCAAAATACAAGTGCAAAAAAAAGACTTTCTTCCACAACAAATGAAACCTTGGGAGAGACAGGTTGCAAGATTTTTAAAAATGTAGCTTTTGGATATCATCAGCCTAGCAACACGTTGCCATGTGCCACTGAGAGGTATATAATTAATATACAAGTCGAGTCAGAAAAGTCTTCATTCTATGTAATAACACTACACCTGCATCCTTCTGACCTGGTCCTGGTCTCTCTGACAATTAAAACCTGCCAAATGTTGGCAGACACAGTGTACCCCATCATCTGACAGTGAAGCACTTTATTACCCCCACAGCCCTCTGAAGAAGTCCTTCGGTATACGGTAATAAGACCTGCACTTGAACCGAGCGAGTGCTCCTGAAGCCCCAGGCGAAGGGAAAAAGCATGAGCAAATCTCATTAGGCACAATACCTTTTCTACACGGCTGCCCCATCACAATGTCGAGCTTAAGGAATCTCAGCAGTCAAGTTTAAGGACAGTGAGGGTGGTGGGGGGGGGAGTAAAAACCTGAATAAACCAAGACATCCCGCTCTGCAGTACTCGGTGGCACTAAAACAGACGCTTACAGAAAAAGCTGCCGAGCTGCAAATTTCCCGCCACGAGATGAAATAAAAGTGCTCAAACCAGCAATATTTTAGATTCCCAGGTGGAGAAGCGGAAGCTCTTGCATGCAAAGCACATACAAACACAAAGATAACAGGAAAAAAGTCTCTGTCAGATATAAATAGACTTGAAGGGCTTCAAACAAGTCTAGACTTTGTTCAGTGGCTTGCAGGGGAACGAAAGCTTCCTACAGTATGAGTCAATGCAGCTGCTACAGAGATCTGGAACCATCTTCAAGGCCAGTGTCATCTAAATGGCTCTGAGAAAAAAGGATAATTTTGGTTTTAGATGTGCGGTGAGGAGTTCACTTACATTTGTGTAATTGGATTCGTAAGCTCATCTGTCTCTGCTAACGAAAACTGCTAATCAAGAAATCAGACTCACTGAAATGAAGAGGTTTGACGGCAAAGGTTTTTACCTCTCATTCTTTCTTTCTTTAACTTTTGATTCACTTTTTCTTCCTAGTTAACAACAAGTTTAATGTTATTTTTATTGGTTTTTGTTTATCTGCTTGATGTTACAGTCAGTAAGATTAAAACTGCATTAGTAGATTGTATTGACCACTTGGGGGCAGCGTAAAATGCAGAAAACAGTTAATTTAGTCCATTGTAAATAAGAACCTATTATCATTGAAATTATTTGACTTGTAACAAGTCAAATAATTTCAATGATTTCTGTTTGATTAATAATTCTGCAACTTCTTATTTAGCAAGCATCGCAGATCATGGTGGTGGCAGGCAGTAGAAGAGCACTGCAGAGCAGAGGACAGGAGAGCTGGTTGAGCACAGTGAATTCATTTAGACTCTCTTACTAACACTAGCTCAAGATGCCTATTGGAGGTTTAACACAATCAGGAGATTTTGACAATTGCAGGAAATAGAAAGTATCAAATACATTAATACTGAACATATCAGCAAACTGCCACCAAAATAGTTCATTCTGTATAGTACCACATCCATTTTGTTTAATCATAGCTTTATCAGACTTCTTTATGGGCATATTTAGACACAAAGCACTTGAAAGGGACTGTGATCTGGTTTAATAGAGAAAAACACATTTTGTTAACTTTTTAACAAAACCATAATCTTTCTCTAGGCTTACCCCAAATGCTTTTTTTTGTATAAACTTAAACTGGATGTTGAAATACAAGGATATTTGGCAGGAAAGAGAACAGGAGTTTGTAGATCAGACACAGATTAATATCAGCATAACTGCAACTTGCGATTTAACAATGCAGTTGTTATGAGATGGTTAATGATCATTATGTGAACAGAAAATGTAATCCTGTTGCAATTACGTTCCTCACAAAAGGGTTAAGGTTGCAGCAGTGTACCAATTTCACAGTATAACATGGTATGAAAATTGATGCTTATGATACCATGTTTCTTTGCAGCACTGGAAAATATGAAATGGAGCCAATCTGGCATTCTGGTGTGCTCATGGTAAAAAATATGTCTGGACTGCAGGTATTCTTCCTTCTTACAAAACAATCAGTCAACTTAATCCATAATAAACATAAGCATTAGTTGCAGTAGAATACAGAACTGTTCAAAAGATCAACCTCATCCAACTTTACCAGTATAACCCTGCTGTTACATTAATGCATGGACATTAGCCTAATAATGCAATGACATAAGACTTATAGTGTGATGGGGGAGGTTTTTCTGCATTGAGTATCATTACTTTTAATTTTTTAAGTACTTTCTCGTGATAACACTTCATTATTCTTTACATTTTGAATGCAGGACTTTAAACTAGAGTAATTTTAGTGTGTTATTGGTGCTTTTACCTCAGTAAATGATGTAAATACTTCCTCCACTACTAGTGCTGAAACTTTTGTGTTTGCATTCACTTCAGGGTCAGTGGAAACGTGATATTTTGGGAGATGTTATACAGCTGCAACCCTACTAAAGCATAATTGGGTTTGTGGTTTAGCTGCAAATGAACCTTCAGCTGACAGGGTAGGCACAGCACACATTATTGTTTTCATTCCTTTATAATATGCACTTTTTCATGTAGCGCCGTGGATTTTATGGCATATAGTAAAGCAAAGTGTTGCTGTTGGTCTGTAGTGCATCTCTATGACCTTGACTAAAATAAAAATGTATGAACCGAACACTGTTTAACCATGGGTGTTAAATTAATTTCAAGATCCTTGAGCGCAGTCATCAGAATAAAATGGATTACGGTTCATTTTTCCACCAACGTTGAACACCGCACGCTGTCGCTATTCACATCATCCGCACTGCACTGCACACAATTATCATGTTATTCTGAAAGGTGATAGTCTGATTCGAGTAGAAGGTGAAAACAGGTAGAGGAATGTGTCGCTGGTGAAACTACAAATTCTGGCAGCACCGACAACAGGCAGACAGATAGAGCTCCTTAATGTCAAGACTATCTGTGCTCATAGTGTCAGGCTTTATTTGAATAACAAATCAGTAAATGTCATAGTTACATCAAATAAAAGCTGCAGAGTTCCATCATTGCGCCAGTACCTGGAAAGCGCTTTATTACTTTTTGTCTCACTGCCGCCTACAAATCAGAAAACATTTAAATTACAATATCTCTGGATTTTAGAAGTGTTAGAGATTACGACTCTCTCTGACTTAAATTAATCTTTCAAAAGTCGCTGTTTGCAAGTTTTTAATCCATAGTTAAATCTGTCTCCCTTTCCAATTACTCCTGCACACCTGCACCACACAGTTGCTTTTCTTTTTTCTTGCAGGTTACATAAGCTCATGTTTTCCTGGGGAAGGAAGCAAGTTAGTGCATCTCAATATCCGAACAGGGTAGATGCATTGTCATTTTCATCAGCGATGCTTCTGTTTCTGCAACCTCCCATCCCTAACCTGATTCAGTCAACATCTGACAGCAGAGAGTGAGATGGAAAAAGAAACAGTGAAAGGAGGGAGAGAGGGAGATGTGAGAAAGTACCCCCACACAAAGCAAACACTGTTCCTGGCTTCTTCTTTTTTTCCCTGTGCACTGAGGAATGTGAGCGGTGCCATGTTGTGGGTAGTGGCTTCTTTTTAAGCGTCAACTTTTAGTTTATGACGAGCAAAAACTTTGCAGAAAACAGTATAAATAGAACAAAGAATACATCTGTTCCGATCACATTTGAAACCAAGTTACTGGGTCAAAACAAGTCAGAGATATTGATTAGTACATTTTGTGAAGAGTCTTTATCAACTTCAGAAATCTTAAAAAGTTGTATTAAAAACCATTTAACTCACTATCTGAGCGCACCATCTCCATCTGGAGACAGATAACACTGTATCAACAGCTCGGCCGCCTGCAGCCCTGGGGACGCTTCACATGAGCCACCGACTGAGACGCTTTGTACAGATATAAAGTGAATAGATATGCTTGTGCATTTTCTTTTGCCTGTAACCTTGACCTTGTGCATTGTGCGGTAGGAGTTTCCAGATCACTCGGAGCCCCAACTTCTCTCAGCATGCTACGCTGCGGTGTAGTCTGTCATTTCACCATTGAAAGGAACCATGATTGTTCCTTTCTTGATTTACAGCAATCAGCCGCTGGAAGGCGTGTTGAAAAAACTACATGGCCAGTGCTTTGGTAGAGTGCACTGATGGACTTTAAGTTTAAATGTGTGTGAAGAATTGCTGCCTTTTCATTTTAAACCTTTGCGGATGGTAATATACTGCAAGAAGGATATTTCAGAAAATTTCCATCCACCTGATTCTGACTACAGTGTATTTGTTCATGGTCTCAATTCTGTTTGTAGCCATGCATTCTGCCCTTTTTTCCAAGGCCAGTGGTCTCCAGAAGGGCTCAGAGGGAGGGCTGAGTGATGTAGCCCCATGGAAGGGCCATCTGGCCTGAAGAAACCCTACCTGACTCTGGCCCCTACACCGGGGCCATGGGCACCTGGTAGAGCTGGCAAGCCATGCGTTGGCAGTTCTCCAAATATGGAAAGATACCACTTTGATTTGGATGGGTCCACTCAGCGTGGAGGTCCTCTAGCTGGAAGGTTACCAAATGGAGCAAAGGAAGTTCAAAGGGCAGCTCTGCTGGAGTTTTATGTGCATCTCACACTTGTAAAAAAAATTGTAACTAAAAAACATTTCATTTTCAGGCATTTGGAATCCTCAACCATGAAATAAAGATTCATAGCATTGAATACCTACAGATCAGAAACAATTTACTAATTTTTAGTGTTATGTTAATGCCTTTCTTTGCCCATTTAAAGCGCTTCAAACTACCTCTGTGTTTGAAATGTGCCAGAGAAATAAAACTGCTTCACATTACCTTTAAGAGTCTTAACATCAAGATTCCGTTAAATCTGCCTCGTTTAGAGGGTTTACACAATAAGCTTATCTAAGCTACAGTCCATATGTTTGCTACAGTTAACAAATCCTGAAACGAACAATGTCCTCATGTATCCTCTAAGTATCCTTATTACTTTCTGAGGTACCTATCTGTGCCTATTTGACGTGCGTCATTCAGTACTTCTCTAAGTTAAGATTCTTTTTTTGTTGTTTGTTTATTTTCAATAAGACATTCCTGAAGCAGCTCACATGGACAGCGTGAGGAAAAGTTCACAGAACAATCAGAATAATTGTATCATTATCTCTGATAAGAAAACACATTTTTCAATTTTTAGGTATAAATGAGAAAAAAGATTTTAAGGACACAAGAGTTGGGGGTAGAAGTTGCCCTCCTCCTTGCCCCCTTGTAGATCTGCCCCTGGGTCACCTGCAGAAATGCACACAGATGTTCTCACTGCTGTTCATATGTTCATATCACATCAAAAGCACAGGAAATCATTCTACATACAGCTGGAAGGTTCCAGATTGTAGAAATATGTTATTTAATGCTACAACATAAGAAAAATCACTAAAATCACATAAACGGATGGTTTGGTTTACTTATTATCAGCTGTGCCGTTTAAATACGATTGAAAAATAAAGTGCGTCGCTCCCGATGTGTGTTATGCACTTTGTCTTTATGCTTTAAAAGTCATATTTCCCGACACGCGCGCTCTGTGTGTTCACCTGTGTGTGCGTGTGACTTTGTGTGTGCGCATCGTGTCAGAACTCCATGTGCGATACAGAGATCAGAGGAGAATTGTTAACGACACCATAGAAAGGACGCCGTCATGTGAATGAGATAAGTATCATGATGCTGTTTAGTTTAAGAACGAAAGAACAACGTACAGACCTGTTCTACAGGAAACGACACATGAAGTGTGATCTGGCACTGTACAGAAAATCTAAATACATAACATTAACTTGTCTTGAGGGGGCGAGTGGTGCCGTTCGGGGGGCAGGGGGCAACCCTTGTATAATGTTAGGGGAAACACTGTGTGTATGTAATTTTATTTTCTGTACAGCGCCAGAACACAGGCTCTACAGGGGGACAGAGGTGGGCAACTGCAAGCGGAAGTTTGGCATTTGGCATTCTTCACAGATGAAAGCAGGTTCACACAGAGCACATGTGACAGACGTGACAGTCTGGAGACGCCATGGAGAACGTTCTGCTGCCTGCAACATCCTCCAGCATGACCGGTTTGGCAGTGGGTCAGTAATAGTGTGGGGCCGCACAGACCATATGCTGGTTCGGTTGGCCCTGGGTTCCTCCTAATGCAACACAATGCTAGACCTCCTGTGGCTGGAGTGTGTCAGCAGTTTCTGTAAGATGAAGGCATTGATGCTATGAACTGGCCCGCCTGTTCCCCAGACCTGAATCCAATTGAGCACATCTGGGACATCATGTCTCGCTCCATCCACCAACGCCACGTTGCACCACAGACTGTCCAGGAGTTGGCGGCTGCGTTAGTCCAGGTCTGGGAGGGGAGCCCTCAGGAGACCATGCGCCACCTCATCAGGAGCATGACCAGGCGTTGTAGGGAGGTCATACAGGCACATGGAGGCCACACACACACTACTGAGCCTCATTTTTACTTGTTTTAAGGACATTACATCAAAGCTGGATCAGCCTGCAGTGTTTTTTTCCACTTTAATTTTGAGTGACTCCAAATCCAGACCTCCATGGGTTGATACATTTGATTTCCATTGATAATTTTTGTGTGATTTTGTATTTCATAACAATATTTCATTCATTCAGATCTAGGATGTCTTATTTTTGTGTTCCCTTTATTTTTTTGAGCAGTGTATTTGTACATCCGGCTCCAGAGGAGTATTTAAGACAGTGTCCTGAATTCACTGAACCAGTTCTCTCATCTGCCTCCCACTGTCAACACACCTCCACATCGCACCACTCAGGCAAGTGGTGAGTCAAACATGTGGAGTGCCTACCACTGCTCAAACAATGATAATCACATGGTGTAGCACCTGATCTCATGTGGTTGAAGTCATGCAGAATTTTGACTCTCCGTGCAGCAAGAAGTATGAAAGAAACAACATGTAGAGGCAGGTCTTAATCAGGTGTGACAAGCACACGTTTTCTTAACCTGGATTGGGTTGATTATCTTCTCACAGATTCCTGGTATAATATAGTGCCCTCTTCATAAGGTCCTCGCTGTCCCCTGGACTGACTCACTGCTTAGTGGGTGAATTAATTAGTCTCCAGTATTCCCGAAGTTCACCAGAAAGACCTGAAATACTAATGAGCTCATGTCTGATGTAGTCACTTACCCAATGCATCATCCCAGTATCTGTAGATCACTGCTTTCCATAAAAATTACCAGCAACACCAGCTATTGTTTCATTGGCTATCACATATTACAGATGAAGGAATAAAGGGGAAAATGATTATGATCATTAGGATCTACATTTAATTTAATTGCGTTTCAACTGAAACAATATAAATTAATTGAATTAAGTTTACACAAAAACATAACCTTGATTTATTGCAAGACTGTGGTAGACTGCATTCGTTTTGACTAACTGTACTACAGTGAGCACTCATCGCTCGAGTTTACAGAAACATTGTTTTCAATCACTGATTAACTGAGGTTCATTCTACTTTGCTATTCGTCTGTTCAATGTTAAGCTGCTTGTCAATATAAATAAACACTTCCTGCACAGATGTTTCACATTAAAAGTCTTTGTGTGGCTCAAAGGATATACAACACTTCCTTTTCCAGGTAAGCTATTACAGTGCAACACTGACAGGATGTACTGAGTTTTTGGTGATCAAGAGAACGTAGTAGAAGTAAGTGCAATTAATTCATGAAATTAGTGCTACAGAAACATAGCACTACTATGTGCTTTAATACAGTTAGCACACACGTAATTACATCCCACCTCAGTGGTATTCTTTTTTTGGCTGGGTTATGTATGTATGTTTGTACCTGTCACACACTTTCTACCAGAACTTGCACGATCTTGCATATGTTAAATTATTTTTATATGTTTGAACTGTTAATAGCAGATGCACATTTGATCCAGCACCGCTTCTATAGCGGCACTGTCACCCGTCTTACTTGGCTGCTGTCTAATGGGCTGTGATGGCTGGATGCTGGCTGGAAGAGCTGTGACATGAGGAGCTGGGCCGATCAAAGCACTTTCCAAGGGATACATGGTAATTCACATGGTAATGACGGGGTTGAGGTAAATGTGTTTAGACATTAGCAGATGTGGCAGGTACTGTATCTCTAGATGTCTTCATCTGTCCCTAGTGCGTCTTTTCTAGGATGGCTCTACAAACAGATGGGGCCTGCCAAAAAGCAGGAAGTGATTTCCTTTTCTGGGCAAGTAATCCTGATTTGTAATACACATAGACATCTCTTGCCGGGCAAATGGAAAAGAAAAAAGCTGAGCCCATGCCAAAAGTCAACAAGTTCAATTTTGACTCCACAGATTACCACTTCATAAATCCTCATTATTATCATTGCTTTGTTATTCGATCTCTTAACCCGAGTGCTCATCAATTACCTCCAGCCATAAAAGCACAAGAAAACAACAGAAACAATATGCTTTCAAAAACGCAGTGTCATTTGCCTCAAAGTGATAATATTTGTAGAGACACATTAACTACAGCTACTTCACTAGGTGCTCATTCGTGGCTTTCGAACATGCTTTCTGCCTTGCAAATCATTTTTTGGTGAAAGCTCTCAACACTAAAATATTATTTATATATTTGGAGTGTGAGTGGAATTCACAGGCCACATTATGATGACACAAAACAGTTGAGTTGTGAATCCATGCAGGGACTGGTGACTATAACGCAGAGTGTAAAGAGGAAAAAAAAGAGAATGGCCTGTATGTGGTAGCCTCCAACCATTAGTGCTCAAGATGTCAGCATTGTGACTCAAACTCACTTACTACTTTACTGATCAACTTAATTTTACTTTCTCAATGTAACATAATTTAGAGTTTGATGCCTGTAGTGCACTAAAAAAAATGTTAAAGTTGGGACTGAGTTGTTTAACATTGTGTTACATCACCTTTCCTTTTTTTTAAATTTGGGAACTAATGATACTAATTGTTGCAATATTTGCCCTTCTTGTTGGAAACAAGACATCAGCTGTTCAACAGCTTTCTGATTCATACATCTATACATTGTCAATAGGAGACAAATGTGGTCTGCAGCCAAACCAGACAAGCACACACACAGTATTTAACAAGTCACACTATTGTAGCGCATACAGAATGAGGCCTGGCATTGTCCTGCTAAAATAACCAGTGACTTGCTGGCAGCCTATACCTCTCTATAATGCCAATATATGTCTCTGTGTAGATAGTAGCTTCACATATAACCAAGTATACATAAAACCAACCATTCAGCCCCAAGCCATCATAGATGCTGGCTTTTGCACCTTTCAGTGATTTAGCCTGGAGGTTCATCTCTTGCGCAGAGAAGCCAAACAAGATGAATCTCGTGAGCTCGTTTCCACTGTCTTTCAGTACATATGACATGAGTGCGGCACAGACAGCTCTGCAGCGTTTCTGCACAGAATTGATGTATGGCATCATTCTGTGCAAACAGAGATTCAGCTCTGCACTTCAGGAAAACATGCACAGACTGCAATAATTGAAAGGAGTTTTCTAAATTACTCCGGGGCCTATGTTAATCATGGTAGCATAGCGGCTTCTCATGCAGCGCTGCCTGAGGGATCAAAGGTCATATACATAACAGTGGCTTCTGTTGTTTTCCTTTATGCCGACATCAAACTCCAAATTGCATTTAACAAAACAAAATGCAATTTAGGTGATCATTGAAAACAGTGGAAATCTTTTTCCCTGTACTTTTGTCATAAATACATAACAAATAAATTAACAAATCACAGATTTTATTTTGTTTTTAACTGCAATAAATGTCTTTATTTTCTGAAAGATGGAGATAATTATATAAATATATATACAGTTAAAATCTGGAAATGGAGTGTTAATCCAAATACATTAGCCTGTTTTGATATTATTTTCTGACATTACTATGGTTTAGACTGGACCACCAACATAAGAACACTTCTCTAGTCATTAATACTGATTATACTTGTTTTGCCATTTGCCATCTAAGTGACAGCATTAGCTTAAAGAATTAATGTAACCCAAGTAAAAGTCTAAAGATCTCATGAATTTCTCCTACAGCAGCCAAGAACATTCAGTTGTGCTAAATCTCTGCAGTCTACAGGGAATATCTATTACAGCTGTACAACTGATCAACCTCTGCACAAAGCCTCACTCCATTATCTTTCTATCAACAAACATCATAATTACAGGATCAACTTGAAGTGTGTATTTTGCATTGTACAATGTAGTCTGACTTCCACATTACCAATTAACATTTATTGCATTGATTTGCACAACTAATGTGGCATTATGCACTTCCAGTAAACAGAGGTGTTAGCTTCACAATTAGTGACACATTAAAATAAGCATTTTAAATGCCATGTGTTAGATGAATTTATAGTCACTTTTCACAAATCTCGATTAAAAGTAACCGCAAGTTATCAGTTATCTGTAACATTTATGATGTTAACAGATATACGCATATGAATATTTGAATGTAATTATTAATAAAAAACGGTGTTGTTAACATCTTATGCCTTATTGTTTGGCACTTAGTGATTTATTCTGGTGCATACATATATAGAAATACACACACACACACACACTAGCACACCCACAATGGATGCCCTGCACCAGCCCTTAAGAACCTTGGCAGCTTACACAGAAAAGAAACATTGTGTGAACTTCACCACCCAGCAAGATAAGAGACAAATGAGAAACAATGAATTTTAACGCACAAGTTCTAAGTAACATTGTTTCTATTGTACTTTTTCAAGCAGCAGCATTTGTGCAAGGACGCGGGAAAAACACATTGATCATCACAAATAACAATGTGCTACGAACTCATTAAAAGATTTGTGAATTGCAAGTGGGTCAGCTATGTTGGGTCATCTGTGCATGCAGAGCATGGACGTGTGTGGGCTGTTCTAAAGGCTGAGGAATTGGGAAACCGCACAGTTGTTTCTTTTCTACTTTAGAGCATAAAGTGTTTGGTATGAACTATTTCGATTTCAAGAGTATGAGTGGGCAACACAAGGCCTCTGTTTAAATCTTATTTTGTTATACACAGACAGAGCAGTGGGGGGGGGGGGGGGGCCGCAGCTTATTAGAAAAAACAG
Source organism: Ctenopoma multispine (assembly GCA_034779795.1). Lineage (NCBI taxonomy): Eukaryota > Metazoa > Chordata > Actinopteri > Anabantiformes > Anabantidae > Ctenopoma > Ctenopoma multispine. The sequence continues at coordinate 23,410,801 of JAUYWH010000001.1, forward strand.
TCAGCATGTGTAGAAAAGGTACAGTTAAATATACAGTCTTCCTAGCCTCTTTCTACCAGTCTGTGTCTCCATGTTATATCAGATTTGGTCAATTAACTTGGCCGGGCGTCTCATCTGCTTCTCTCAGTCAGCGTGCTTGGCCCTTAAAAAACACCCCTTTTCATCTTCGCTTTTTAGACGCGTTCCTTGCACTTTACAGATTGCCAGGGATTCAATTTGTGCCACTGAAATGTCCTGTCCCGAGCCTGATCAGCCGGGGACAATATGGTACTCTCCGCCGCTAGAAAAAAGACCCCTGACTACCTCGCAATAGCTGCAAGAAACATCCATGTCAATCTGAATTGCTATGAGGAGGAAGAGGTTTCAAGACGAAGCAGATAATATATACAAACACCATGACCAGCGACTAAATCCTTAGGCCTGTGACTGAAAATCTGCAGTCAGAAGGTATCAGCTATATCTGCAAATCGGACTTCTCCCCTTCCACACATATTCTTATGTCATTTTAACTCCTTGCTCTTTCTTAAAACACCCTGTGCCACGTTTAAATTACATTCGTTCCCCCTAACTGTCACAGATGTCCAGACAGAATCTGATATGTGAGTGTGCTCCACCTCACAGCTCAGCCTTTTGACCGTGCTTCAGTGCTCTCCTAACAGAGCTCCTCTCTGCCACACACACCAATCACCTCGATCACCGTCATTCACATCAAAGTGTCAATCACATCACAGGGCTAGTGGCCCGGCTGCAGTTATGTCGGCGGCAACGGCAGAAAACACACTGGTGTTTGGGGAGAGATAACGACACTCCACAACTGTCTCCTAAAAAATAACTTCCTGTGCAACTACACTGAAAATACGAGGTTTTGCTAATCACTAGGTGCATTAAGTTCTAATTTAGAGAAACATTGTGGTTTTGCTGTGTGAAGTGACAGTTATACTTTTTCCTCCATTTAGCCTGACTGCAGTCTCTTCCTCGCCATAACTAAGTTCTGGGAGCATGAACAGAATGATGTTCAACAGATACCCCATTGGAAAAAAGGAAAAGAAGTTTTTGGGAATATCTTAAAATGGTAAAATGTATCACAAACATGTATTCACATAGATGGCAACATATGTTCATTTTGATACTGGGAAATGCAATCCAGTTGCAATCATGATCCTTGAAAATGTGATTGTAAAAAAACTTTCTAGCTGTCTGGTAATTTAAGTTATTAGGAGACAAGGCTGTTCTCTTGTATGAAGTACATGTGCAGGACATAAGCATAGTGTAGCATAAGAGCTGGAAGAACAGCTAGCCCATCACTCATATGAAGCATCTGATCAAAGTTTTCTACCAGCATATTCACAAACGTACCTCCACCTGGCCTGTACCGTTCTTCCCTGCTTCCAGCCAAGATAGTCGAATGACTTTAACACACACTTTCTCCACTGAAAGCACATCAGCCATCAGCGTCACACATGTGCTCAGGATACACACGTGTAAAACTCAAAATGTACTGTTAGTGCTACATTTAGACTTTAAGTCTGCACCCATGGTGATTGTGTATTGAACTCTTAGTGCTTCCAAAACAGATGACCTAAACTTTGTTTTGGACACAAACGCCTCCTGTGCAGATACTCGTGTGCAGCCAAAGCCGCTGCTGTTTACTCTGCTAACGTGCTGCTCATGCTGTGCAGTTACTGTGTAAGATGTACAAGTTCAAATATGATGAAAGAAGCCTGTCCAAACATGCTATTATGCCCATTTGCACTGTGGAGATAACAGTAGACTGATTTTTTGCCTCACCTTTGAGCATAGACATTTGGCATTTAATGTGTTCAGATGATATTCTACATGAAGTGGTTTGTTTGAAGCATTCTGCATAAATATATAGAGACCATAACACTCATATTTTGCAGATTTGTGTTTTTTGCACATCTATTTATTCCACCAGTGCAATGCTGAGTCATCTGAATTAAAATCAGTTTTAATGATGTAGAATGACACACAGAAATCAAAATGCAAAATGTGCTAGGGTGTGGTTGTGTGTGAGTCACTTAGGGATTTTCCATTTATAGTTTTTTACGTATCATTTTGCCTGAGTTGATCAACTTAACTATTAAGTTAAGACCAAGGAATTGCAATCAAATAAATAAAAAAACATACAAATAAAAGAAGTAAAAGCAACAACAATTTACTGTCCTATTCAATTACTAATCTGTACTAGCCCCTGTTCTACTTCTCTTTCTGGATTGAAACGTCTCGGTTACCGTACTTTCATTTTCATTATTTATCTCTTATGATTCTGTTTTTGTAGTTTACCAGCGGTTATTGTGTATTGCAGACATATGCAGACATTCTTGCTGCAGCACAGGAGGACAGAAAAAAATCACAAAATCATTTATCGTTTGGTGGGGTGGGGTGGGGCGGCCCTCCTGTATAGTGGTAGGGGAAACACTATAATTGCTCTAATTGCTATGTAACCATGGAGAGGCTCACAATGCAGGTTCTATCCTGCAAACCTGCCTTGGATCAGCAGCACGGACAACAGCCGAGGCACCAAATCAATCAACTCTAATCTAACAGCCTGCCCTGGACTCAACCCAACACAGCCTCATTGCTCCAACTATTACACCTCAAATAGCTTGAGCCAGCCTGCACTAACAAATCAACACAAAGTTAGCTTACACAGTATGTCCCTAACAAACAGCCACCAAGAAAAGCACAGCAACTCATTCCAGGCCTCCACAGTATGAGCGGATGGTGGCACCTGATCACACGGTCGCTTTATAGAACACATCATTCATCATCAATGGTGCAGCAGCCAAATGTTATCACAGACACAGATTACACTCTGTAATAAAGAGAAATATGTACTCACCCATTAAAAGTCCGTGCTGTCAGCAAACATTAAGAACTTCCTGGCTTTGCTGTTCTCTATTGTGTATAGTGTACAGCCAATCAAATAAGTCATTTCTTGTCACATGCTGGTTCAAAACTCTCTGAACTTGAACTACAGGGATCTAGGTGACCACGACGAGCTATGAGAAGAATGTATAAAAACGTTTGTCTGTTCAGCAATATACTCACAAAAAGCGCCAATGTTATGGATGTTTGTTTGTTCATTAAAAGATTATTAACATTACTTATGCTGTTAACTATTTTATATAGAAACAACAAATCAGAAGCCGCAAATTCAAAAGACAGAAGAAGAAATAAAGCGACAGGTCACAAAGTGATTGAACAACCATATTACCATATCCTAGCATGTCTTTGTTCTCTGTAAAATCTGAGATGAAAGCAACCGCATTAAGTGGATGATATTTATTTTAATAAAGGATGAGGTTTTGGAATATTTTAATAAGGACAAATAAAAATACATATTGATTCAAAACCATTAGTGTGGTAGAAAGGATTGGAAAGTGTGATATAAAGTGTTTTCTAAAGCTATCAGAAAATATAGCTTTGGATATGTTATGTAATTTTTACTCTGATGCTGCTACTGTGGCACCTGATTCACCCCTCCCACAGGAAATCAATAACGCTATACAATGTTGTCAAATTAAATCTAAATCTTTTAATGTGTCACATTCAATCTCACTTCACATTTAACGCTGCTCATCTGATTTTCAGATTTCATTACTGGCTGTGAACATTAATCAGGTGATTTAAAAAAGCATAGTCTTTCTGCCTTCATCGCTCAGCAAAATATGATTACACATCTCAGTTGAGTTTTTTAAATTTGTCATTTGAGTTTTACATATATCTGATACAGTAGCCCACTGTATGAGGCTCTTTATAAATAAATGGGTGTGAACGAATATCTGTGGTTAAAGACTAATTCTCATAAATTACTTTAAATAGAATGAGCCACAAACTGAGTGGGCTGTGGAAAAACACAAGCAGAAATAATGCTGCACGATTGAAAAGAACTTAAGAAGAAGAAAAAGAATGGACGAAGAAATAGGAACAATATTGTCAGGAACACCTGAGGGCTCCTTACTGAAATAAAGTGCGTTCCTGAGGGTTCACAGGCTTGGCTGAGAGACACTGACATACAGTGGCTTGCGAAAGTATCCGGCCCCCTTAAACTTTTCCACATTTTGTCACATTACAGCCACAAACATGAATCAATTCTATTGGAATTCCACGTGAAAGACCAATAC
>JAUYWH010000001.1:23415048-23467862 GCA_034779795.1 Ctenopoma multispine
TTCATGTTTGTGGTTGTAATGTGACAAAATGTGGAAAAGTTCAAGGGGGCCGGATACTTTCGCAAGCCACTGTATTACCCACCAAATGTGTTGTTTTATTTTTGTCAAAACCATGCCTACAGGAAGACTGTGACTTCTCCAGAGACGGAGAGTTTTACAGCAGAAAACTTCAGACTAAAAGAAATAATGACTTATTCGTGAGCATTTCATGTGGGATTGTTGTTCTAGAAAGAGAGAGAGAGGAAGATAGGGACTGGGAACCTAGTTTGTTTATGGGCATATGCAGCCTGACGGCAAGTAAACGCTGCTCAACGGAGCGTGACAGCGTCCGCCTGCCTGATCACTCTCAGGCATGTACCCGAAGGATCGCTTAGCCCACACAGAGGCTTTGGTTATGTTTGTTGTTTCTATGTGTCTTTTTTTTCTCTCCTCTCAGCAGGATGTGCTAAGTAACATGTCTGAAAGCACACAGATTAGACTCTGCTTTGCATCGCAACTGGATGTTCACAACCTGATTTGGAAGCTCACCACTGTAATTGCAGCATTATGCCAGATGAATGTAACCGAAAAAACACAAGGTGCATTTGAGAAGAGATGTGGCAGACAGTAATAGGAGCACACATTTAAGAAAATAAAAGCATGAGATGAGGATAGCTGACAAGTTCAGACTTTGTGTAAGTGCGTTAATGCGACCAAAACTTTATTGTGATGTTGCATGAGCACACCTGTGCACATGTGTATGTACCTGTCATCTATTTAATGACATTCTTAAGATTTTCTCAGTTCTTAACAAAGTAAAAGCAGATCACTTAAGCCTTTTTTTAAAACAATCTGCAGAATACGTGATTGAAATCCAATTATCAACTTGAAAATGAAAATTTTCATATTCTAGAAAAATACAAACTGTAGCTCACAAGACAATAAATTTCAAATGAATTTGCTGGTCAATTACTCTGTAAACCTCCTTCCAACGCTGTCATAGCAACAAAAATAGTCTCATTTTAATTTCTTTAGACAAGAAATTTTTCACCTGTGGAATAGCTGTTTGAACCTGGGTGTGTTTTTTAATGCTGTATGCAAGTGCTTACGTGCTTAGAGGAACTGACCTTTTTCTATTACATAAGGAATTGATTTCAAATTCTTTTTTAGACTTCTAAAGATATGTATACGTGGGCTAAGAGCTTTTCCCTCACTCCATCAAAACACTGCAAATCAGAAGAGGAAAATGGAAAAATCAGTGCTCCACGTGATCTCCAAAACACTGTCACGTGGAGGTTATTTTCAGGTTCTAGCTGAGTTTTCACTTCTCTTTTTCTTCATAGTAAAAGTTAATATTTGCCAGAGCAATGCTGCTTTGACAGTATTCATCATCATGGTTATGATTTAGGATGACTTTGGAGCCTTTACCTCTGAGAGGTAAAAGTTTAAACTGACTACTTATGATTCAGTATGTAGAAAAAACTAAATGTGAACATTTACTGAAGTGTGAAACATTCGTTCCAATGCTCTGTGTGTGTTTGTGTGTCTGCACAGAGGGTGTTCTGGGTCAAAACGGAGGGCACTGGTACTTTGCACATACTGATAAGTGTAGAAAAAGTGTGAAAATGCTCTTCAGCCCTTATGTCATTCACGCTTTACACACATAGACAGCTGCCCGACAGATTGAATAAAATTGGAGCCTATGATTCTGTGAGACAAAAAAAAGGAGCTGAAAGATCTTCTGTGTAGATGCTCAAGTCAAGAATGCCACATATACGCATGACAATTACCCAGAAACAAAGGCCACAGAACAATGGTGTAAGTCCAAAGAGTCCAAGACTACAGGTGCATTCACATCACTGCGGGAAAATGTGTTTTGACTGCACTATGTCATGGTTGTGTATGTGGTATGCTCAACAAACTCCAGCTTATGTCGATGGGAATGTAATGTGCCAATCCATTTAGGAAATGTTAAGGTATTTGACTGAAGAGGAGAAAATGTTTACTACTGATGACTCTTAAAGAAAAGCCAGTGGCCAAAGTCAGGGCAATCCCAACAGTGGCGTTTCAAGCTGGACCAAAGTGCTGAACCAACTGACAGACATTCTCATCCATGGAGTCATGCCTAAAAAAAACAAGAGCAATGTACAGTCAGGCTCTAACTATCATGGAGATGTGGCTTTTTGCGAAACACATTTTGGGGTTGATGATGAACTCTGTGTTGCCATGGTTATGAGAATGCATTTACAACCATAAATAAATTCCGTCAACACATTCGAGAGGTGGTGCGAGACGGCATATGCGAGCGAGTTTCTCACGGCGCTTCAAAGAGCGTCATGTGATCGACTCTTCATTAATTGGTGACAAAATCTCTTGAAACACTACTTGTGTGTCTGTGTGAGTATATCTGAGACGCTAGTGTTGTCTCCATTGGGAGTTTCGTTTTATAATTTACCTGTCTACGCTGGCTTTTGTTGGACACGTTCCTGCGGGATATGTTCTGTGTCTCTGGGAGCTCAGGAATAAATACGTTAGGCTGATTGACGATATGTCAGCCTGAATCCACCTGACTGACAGACCAAAGTACTTAATGCCTGACATTTCATAATGTAAATAATGCTCTCCTGGTACATGCTGTACATCCGTCTGAGCAATATGCCACAGGCCCCATGATGAGACTGCTTTCTGCCTGTAACCTTTTCCTCAGAATCTCAACACTGCTGTACCGCTACCAAAAACTCAGCAGCTATTTGTTTGATCAATCGTACTCTCTCTCTCTCTGTTTCAATTGTTATAGACGGGATTTGACTGGCAAATGTTGCTGTATAATTCTAATATGGTGATGTAAGAAAATGAAATACAAATCTGAGGCCAAGCTTCTCTACCAGACAAAGGGGAGGACTGCTGTCTTCAGGTTTGTAACTACTCTTTGCCACAACTGAAGGAGTATCTTGGGATCTTGTTCTTGATTGAGCGTAAAATGGAGCAAGAAATTGATGGGCAGACTATTGCAGCATCAGTAGTAATGTCAACATTGCATTGGACCATTGTGTTGAAGAGAGAGCTCTCAATTTACCAGTTGGTTCCAATCCTCACCTATGGTCACTCTCTCTAAGCTCGGGTTAGTGACCTAATGAATGAGACTGCAAAGACAGGGGTGGAAATGAGCTTCCTTTGAAGGACGTCCAGGCTCAGTGTTAGAGATAGGGTAAGGAGACTGCACATCCGGAGGGAGTTCGCAGTATAGTCGCTGCTCCTTTACATCGTAAGGAGCCAATTGAGGTGTGTGAAGCATCTTGAAAATTGATGTGTGGATATATTTGTTTTGGTGAAAGTCCAAGTTCTTGTCTAAGACAGTGCTCCACAAGTAGAAGAACCACTTCAACGGTTTTATACAAGTAGAACCATTAAAATACAAGTATATAAGGGTTGCTTTCAATGGCCCTAGTTCAGGGAGTACGTGTGTATGAATGGTATTAAACTTCCCTTTGCTTTCACTGTATTAAAATATCTGTGACATATCTGCAGAGTGGAGGAGCTAAAAAAAACACCTCCACTCCTCCAGATAACATCAGTTTTTAAGATCAGATTATGTGATCTGGTTTGATGCTGGCATCAGATGACATCATCTGAAGGAGGTTTGAAAGTAGAAGTAGGGTGACATTTTAACAGAGGTATGTTTAAAGCCATTTATGTACATGTACTCCTCAAACTAGAACCATAATAAGAAAGATGAAATCAATATGTACAGTACTTGAGTAAATGTCAGTGTCAGTGTGCTAGTTACCTAAAGTGTATTATGGGAAAAAGAAAGCAGAAAGGATGCACTGTAGCAGCATATTTTGCATTGTTGAATCTTAATTGTGTTATTTGATGATCTCATTCACCTGTAGTTTGGAAATAGTTCCTCATCGTATTTATACTAGTCCATTATTTTTTGCATGAAACGGAAATTACAAATGAACAATTTGAAAGCCCTGCTTCAGAGCAAGAAGTTAGGACTTCAGCTACAGGAGGACTCACTCGTCAGATCTTTCCCTTCCATCACTGCACTGCAGCCCACCTACACAGCCCAATGCAACACACTCACACCAGTTCTCCAAGAGTTGTCAAATGTCTTTCTAGAGAATGCAGCGGAATCAGTAATTGGAGCAGGCTGCAGTAAGAAAAGTGGTTGGGGGAACGTGGATGTACCAAAAAACAGATTCTTATTTAACTGCAAAGTAAATCCTGGAATGATTTTTTAACAATACACACAGCTTAATGAAACACTAAAGGGAAGTCAGTTCTACAAAAGGTTAAATTTTGGGTCATCGCCTAGCGTTGTGCAAAACTTGGGTCATGATCGGATCACGGACACAGACTAAATCATAATGAAAACTTTGCCTAAAGTGAAGTTTCAACCATGAACCTCTCAGAGCATGTTTATATATACAAACAACACACTTCTTGTGCAGTACTGCTAATAAGTCATTGCAAATTAATATGCAAGCACAAATAAAGGGAATATCATACTGATTTCAGCCTGAGGTGTCTTATGTCTCCAGTCTGCATCCCTGTCTAATTCTAATGACATTTTGCCACCATTTATTAAAATCAGTGCAGTCCGTTCAGCTGCTGTGTGCGTGTGTGTATTTTTATTCATAACGCCTATGTTTTTCTGCATTTCCTGTACAAGGCTCTCATGACTTTTATGGCCGACGCTCCATGAGTCATAATTATAACATCCAATCCAATCCGACATACAGGCTTCCAGTAATGTGGGATGGTTAAAAGACATGCTTTGCAAATGCCTTAAAGGTTAAATATTAAGAGCAGCAGAGCCCTAATCTGTATCCTTTTACACTTTAGCTCCGTGTGTGCGTGCTGTTGACTCATCTGTTTATTTATACAGCAGCTCAGATCGTAAAGACCGAGGACGTCTGTTCCAGCTTATGGCAACAAACTCTACATATTTAATGCAGGATCCTCTGTTCTCGCGCACCTCGAGTAAGTCGCTTGCGTTTGGAAAAATAGGGGCATGTTTGGCGGTTACACAAGGAGCATCTCTTCACATCAGCTGCTAAATAGTAATGACTGTTTAGTAGAAAATCTTTGGAAGTGGAAGAAGCAAAACACAAGAATGGCAAGATTCTCATAAGTGTTTCTGTGGTTGTGAAGGTTTTGCAGCTCGTCATGAGTTACATTACCATAGTTTCTCAAGCCCACAGCAACACCTAGGGCTCAGGACAAAGTTTCAGAAGCAGGCTGGGGAGCATGGCAGACGCTGATGGCCGACTTTACAGGTTTTATTCCCTTCGATTTTCTGTCCGGGCTAATTATATTTTGAGTCTGAAGAAAAAAGAAGCAGCCGTCGTTTGGAGATATCAGCCCTAACAGCAAATGACTACATTTGAACTGTGTCCCAGTGCTTTTTTTTTTTTTTTTTTAAATTAAGCTTCACAAAGACTTTCTTCTTCTCACTCGTGTTATTTAAAGATTAAACCCATCTAGAGGCTTTACAGTAGATTATCACTTGTGATATAATATAAATTGTGTTTGTATAGATTCAGATTCATGTAACCCTTTTAAGCCCCTTTTCTCATTCTCCAATCCAATATTTGTTGTATCTGAAGAAGGAGCAAAAATGCAGCATGAAAGGCAGCTGGTAACACAAGCAGTAAAAAAAAGTGTTGTGCACGATGGACGACGACAAGCGAAATGACACATCCAGCAGCAGCAGCAGCAGCGTGAGCGGTACATACAAGCCTACAGTATCTGATGCTCCAGAGGGATTCGGAGAGCTGAAATTAAAGGTGTTTGTTGTCATGTAATTGGGTATTCACAGACATAACTGACTGGACTCATGGTGTGCGTTTTGATGAACGGTGGAGTTGAGGAGCTTTTGTTTTGTAATAACTTTGAGCAGCTCTGTGCTGAAACGAAGCGATGGACTCCAGTGACGAATGCATTTGACACTGGAAACAGTGCAGATTGATCTGATGACAGTAAAAAAAATCATACAAGATCACCAACTTGCTTTATAATTAAACTGCCGTGGATAATAACACAATAAAGCTAAAAGTTTGTTTCCATTGTGGTTATTTCCATTATTGATTAGACAGTTTATTCACACAGTTTATTCAATGGTTTTCATATAAAACATAAGAACTCAGCATTTACTGTTGATGGACTTTCTGATTTTTTCCCTATTGTTTCAACATGTTGTACCTTAATTATTAATCATCCATTCTCCCTTTTTTTGAATTTGAACTACTTTGAATTGATAAAGATATATGTAACATGTTTAGGTTTGCTATGTAGCCCTGGTGCAGGTGGAAGTGTGCTCCATCCTCAGCCTGGACTCCAATACAGAACCAATAATTGAGCAGCTTATTGCCTGCTCTGAAGGTGAAATGGAACCCCCCCCCCCCCCCTCCTCCGCCTCTGCCCCCCTCTCTCTCATGAGAAACTCCTGCAAATCTGACAAACCCCTGAACTTCTCATTCCTGCCATTACATGAAAAGCTGTAAGGCTGACAAGCCAAAAAAAAAAGGCAAAGAAAAGATGTTACTCTTCTACTCCAAAGTTTGCAGGAGCTTTAGGCCCCATGGCTCAGGAAACCTGGCTTCAGAAAAGGAAGGAGGAGGACTGAAATTGCTTAACCTCTTCCCACAACCTACAGCTCTACTTGAAAATCCTGCCCTCTGGTCAGAGATGCTCCGTGCTCCGCGCGAACACCTTTATCCAGACATCAATTCAGCTGCTCAGACTGAAGAAGCTCCTGAGACAAAACCTCTCTCTCTCCCTTCAGCCCCCACCTGACCATGCACATTTAGCACTATAGGCTATTTTTTTAAGAATCTGTGATCACAAAATTATGACTCATACAAAACACAGCACATTAGGACATCTGACTTGTGGTTCTTTTAATGTTATTCCGTTCTAACGTGATTACACTGAAACCCAACACAAATGTGAGAAGGGGTTTAATGTCTGGCAGCTTCATCTCACAGCATGGTTGTAACCATTTAAGCACAGAAGTGGGCTTTCTTTTTTCTCTCTCACACACACACATACACACACATTCACCTTAAACTGTCAAATATCAGTCAGATATGTGATTCACCTGAGAGCTGTGTGCCCTCCTGACGCACAACAATGAGCGCACATATCCATCCTGTGTGAAATGTCTTGCTGATGCTTAAAGTGGACATAATAAATAGCCTAAGAACTTACACTGCTGTTCTGGCCGGACCAGTGCACCATAGCCTGGTTGTGAGATGAATCTCCGGTCAAGGCGAACGTCGAACTATTAAGTTTTAGCTCCTCCTGCCTCGGACCGGCGGCTCTCCGCTCCTCTCCGTTCCAGCGCAATTCAGAGCGCACTACTCGGCGTCCAGTCGCCGAGTTGGTGTCCTCAGCCGGGACCTGACTCTGGGCAGGTGCAGAGGATCTGATTTCATCATTACCACTGTTCCTTCTGGAGCGCTTTCTGTACCGGTTGCTGTTCTGCTGACGGCTCATTTTCACATGTGAAACTTTCACCTTTGCAACCTCGCTCTCACCAATTTCATCCTTTGCGCGCAAGTTATCTGTATTCCGTTTCAGTCTCGTCTCCCCGTGTTCCGCCCGATCTGAAGCGCATTCGGCGGACCCAGTTGCGCAACGGAGCCGCCGATTGTCGGCACTTGCAGCCCCGTATCTCCCTGCCCCGTCTTCGTGTCCAAAAACTTCTCGCTTCGACCCTGTCGCGGATTCACTTGTGTCAAATTTCAGCAGTAATTCCCGGGCACGCCACTTGTTTCCAGACTGGCATGACCTGCAAGTTATCTCAGGCTTAACGCCATGAAATAAACAGAGGATCATCAAAAGCGCACGGAGCCACTTTGGGCAAAATATGACCCCCGTCTCCATTGCTGGAGGCAGAGAAAGACACCGTGGATGCAAGAAGTCCCTTTTCCTCCCCACTCTTCTCTCTGCCTGTTTCGGGGGGTGTAAATTGCTGCTCGGCTGTGGAAGAGGAACTGCTGCGCAAGTTGTGGCGTTGCCCAAATGCAGTGTTGTAAGGAAAAAAAAGTGCGGCTGAGTCTAAGTGGTCCAAGTTGAAGGATTTGATCAAATGAAGCCCCGCACGCACGGAGGGGAGGAGTTGTGGATCCAGACTAAGAGATGGAGGATAATGTTGCGACTGTCTTTCTCCATATTTGTTATTTCCCACCATATGGTCGGCTATAATTAAAGCAGTCAGCAATACAGTCATTTTGTTCTGCTGCTCTTTTATTTCTCCTCACAGCCACAGTTTTATGAGAATCTATTCCTGCTACCTCCCCCCCTTCTTTTACTAATGCAGATTTTATCACCACTCTCCCTCCAGGGAAAGTAAATCACTTAATTTAGCATAAATGTAACAGAATTATTTTACCTATGATGAACCTGTTTAGATTCAATACTTTCAGGTCTCAACAGGGGCCTCCGGTAATTGGAACATATTAATATGTTTCCAATTAAGTGCAGTGTCAGGGATGGCAGATTCCATGACTTATTAAACAGTGATAAAGAATTCAACAGCCCACATGGGAACATGATTTTTTTTACACAACACATCTCTACCTGCATGAATTTCACATCTGACTCTGCATCTCTATATGATGATATGCTGCCTTTCTATTCCTTGTGCACCAGTGGAGCTGGACGCATGCACTTCTGCATTGAGTCATGAATAGTTAAAGCTTTGAGAGAGACAATGTTTAACTGTATTTTTTCTTTACAGCGAGGAATCGGGGCATAGCATGAATGAGCGTAACTTCAACAACAAACGTCTGGAAGTTTATCTCTTTGATATGGGGGGTTACTGCAGCTCTCTGTTTCTTAGGACCGGAGGTTATGGTGATTGCTGATGAGCACTTAGTAGCACAAAAGCATATACAAATGGTTACAGACTACCGCAACAGCTGGCTGCTTTCTAGCGCACAGCAGAGGATGCCGCCATGAGGGAATGAAATGGGCAGATTGTGCCTTGAGAGGTGATTCATTTTACCACAAGGAAAACATCTATATGCTGCCATAAATTATGACTTAAGAGTAAAGGGACATATAATTAGAGTCAAACACATTATTTTCCCGTTTCGACAAACGTTTTCTTTTAACACATGTTGCATTACGAGTCCTGAACAAACACGCACATTGGTTCTAAGACAAGTCGTATGTTGATAATGTTCCCAGCTGGTGTTTACAGCTCAGTGCTGCTCGTCTCTTCAAAATAAAATTTATGTTGTTTCCCACTGGTTAGGCTAATATCACCTTAAAGCACAGATAAAAGTCCATTAACTCGCTGTGAATTAGAGTGCTCTCCAAGGTCCTGATCCTGTATGCATTTGGCAATTGTCAGAGGTGCAAGTTGCAAAGCTAACAATAGAAACTGATTCGACCTGTTGCCTCAGTTGCAATTACTGTATGTCCATATTAGGCAATTTCACAGCTCACAATAACTTGTTAGTGAATAGTTGGTAACAGTTACCGAGCAACATTGTCACTCAGCTAAAAGTGTTGCTGTGTTTCTGTCCAATATTCACCTACTTTTATCTCTGGTTTTGGTCTCTACCAACTTTTATGCCATAAGCAGCACGTAAAGTCTGACTACTTATCTTTCTGTTTTTATCTGTTTGATCATGACAACACACGTATAAAGGTTGGTATTGTAGCCCCAGCTTCTATGAGTATAGGTGTGGTAGTAGCATTGATGGGAGAGAAGCTAGAGCATTTGTTTCTGTTGTGTTTACTTGATGTGTATTCCTATTTTTTACTGTTTCAGTGAATTTCTGTGCGGCGTTTATGCATAAACAGCTGTGTTGACGGTGTAGATAGTGGATGTCAGTTATCAGCAAAGCTTGACCTCAGACTGTTTAGCATTTAGAAAAAAAACAAAGCAAAATGGCCAGACTCAGTCAGCCTGTTCGCCCTTAAGCTTTGCACCTCAAACTATAACTAAACTATATGATGTCACGAAAAACATAATATGACCCCTTTAAAATGCAGCTGCAGTCAAAAAGCTTCAAAGGTCACATTGCATTTACTGTTAAAAAACACATAATTCACCAGTGGTGATGGTATTAACTGGATACTAAGCTCCACCTGATCACATCCTATAGTGACAGTGCGCAGATCTATCCACATGCCATTAATTATATCCACATCTGCCTGATTCACAGTAATATTTGGCTTGGTTTGGACTGGAACGGAGATGTGTGAAGGCCTCTAATCGCTGGTGTCTTGCCTTGACAATAACTGTTAAAGCCACATATTCTACATGTACCTCTAAGCTGTCTTCATGGCCAGATAGCACTAGAGGTGAGAAAGAAAATGTGTTTTTCTTGTAATATGGATGAAATGATGCTTTAAATTACTCTATTAAAGAGAAGTCTGATTACAGCCTCCCTTTTTTTGGGAGCCATCCTCCCCAGCCATGTCCTACCAGAGACGTTAAAGATGATAAGTGTTGCCTCTTCTCGTGGCACACAGCATTAAACAGACATATTGTATTGGATTAATGGTGCTGCAATGGACAGGGCCCACATGGCTCACAGACACTTATCAACCTCTTCTCTGGTGTGTGTCTGCGTGTGTGTGTGTGAGTATCTCTGCAGTAGCAGTCTGACACCGCATCATCTCCTGTCCCCGCCTGGACTCACATCCATTCACAGGGAATCAATGTCCTGCCAATAGCAGAAATGGATTTTTGAGGATGTCGCAGGAGCCAATATGCAGGCAAGAGATGTCTGATTTGTATGTACCCCCCTTGGACTATGAATACACAACGAGGTGGGGAGCTTCAGAAAATGGAGCTGAATGTTCCTGTGTACAAAAGTGAGGACAGAAAATGTGTCCCTTTGCCTCATACCAGGGGTGCACCTAGATGGTGAAAAGTGGGTGTAGCTGACCATTTTATTGTAGGTTTGGCATCTACAAAAAAAAGATAAAATAAAAATGAGGACTGGGCAAGTTCATTATTATTATTATTATTATCGTGTAAGGCATTAATTAATTAAAATTTATGTTAATTAACAACATTAATGCAGTTTTATTATTATTATGATGATATGTTGATCAGTACTGGCTTGAATTGGCGCCATCATCATCTAATTTGCAATTAGTCCTCTTACTATTTAAGCACCTACACTTTCTACCTTTACTTTACTTTGCCTGGGAGTTTGGTTGGTTTGGGGGATGGGCTAGGAGTCTGGGTGGGATTTGATCCTGCCACCTAATCCATCCCTGGCTCATGCTTATCCCATTGAGATACCAGGTCACCGTCCTTTATTAGTTCATCCAGTTACCCTTTTATAGTACCTGTCATCATCCTGGTCGCTGCTCCTTCCTCTCCTCACTCCTGTAAGTTGGTTTGGGTTTGGTTTCTGTTCTATCCCTTATCTCTTCTTCTCTTTTGTCAATTCATGTTCCGTTCCTGGACAACACTTCTTCTCCACATGCTTGTCCTCCATTTTTAGTGTTCACTGCCTTCGTCCTTTCTTCAATCTTCCTGTCTTTAGTGTTTATTTTAGTGTAGTAGTTTTGCCTCCTCTGGGAGTAATTTTCTGTTCAGTTTTTTTTCCCTGTATGTACACATCTTTGTTATTAGAGTTTCCTTTGTTTGAACCCTTTCTTGCCCTGGTTTGCATTTGGGTCCTCCATTTTCCTGACAGAGATTTGCAAGAAATATTTAACTGCTACTGTGTAAAGGGAATACTGCTGTTACATTTAAACATTTAACTTGTTTAAAGTGTTTGCAGACTCAATGTTATTGTAGCTTTGTTCATATAGCAGTACCTTAAAAAAGTGCACAATAAACTATTTCTATTTTTATTATATTATAATATTGCGATTAATCGCAGAAAAACATGCAATTAATCGCAATTTTAAAAAATCTTTGCCCAGCACTAATAAAAATGTAGTTGCTGTTACTGTGACAAACATGCGTAGAGGCATTCACTCACAGGAAATTCCTCCACCATCACTCCCATCTCCACCCCATATCATGCCACTCTGCAAAAGTCTTTTAGTAAAAATTTCTTGGTCTGTCACTGGCTCACACAGGGTAAACAGAGAAAGATTAAAAGCCTTTTCACAGACACTTTGTGCCTTACAGTTAATCTTTACTTTACTTTACCCATACGTTCATGTTCATGTTTATTTATGACATCGTAAAAAATGACGTTACATTCTGTAGCTTGTCCGTGTGTCCAGATAAACACAAAGCATGTAAAAAAATACCTTCAAACTCTTAGTCAGTGTGTAATCTTTCCCTTTTCTTTCTATGCCAAGACTTATTATTTTATTCGATGGAACCATGACACTGACTCATAAAGTCTTTTTTCAAAACTTTTACAACACTGCTCCCCCCCTCCCTTTGCTCGGCTCCCAGTAAAACCTCAGCCCAGTAAAAGCTTTTGAGCATTAATACAAACAAGATTTGGACTCAGTGGAACAAACAGCAATGTACTTTTGTTCCGAGCCAAAATATCCCCTTTTTCTAACAAGAGAGCCAAAGTCAAAAGAAGAAGCCCAATAAATGTAAAAGCAGAGCTTGTGTTTCAAGAGCTTTAGGTGAACAAGTCGGGGTTGAAAAGAGGACGGAAGTCAAAAAAAAAAACAAGGAAGAAAGGGAGCAGGAGGGGATTAGCTAAATGGTTCTTTTATATTGCCTGTGGTTGATTTCAATGGAAAGTTACTCAAAATAAATAAGTTTCCTGGGAACATACAGTTTACTGGTATTCATTCACAACAGAGAGCAGACGTGGGGTCAGGAGCAATCAGTTTCCTGTGGGCTCATGGAAAGAGGTTCAACATCTTGGTTCAGCATCCTTCAATTCTCAACACTTCTTTTGGCATGTTTGTGTCTCAGTCTGCCATTAATTGCAAAACCATCCACCCATAACAATATGAGATTCTGAGTTTGAGACTGCCGTCTAAATTAAAGCCAACACTTCACCAAGCAAAAAAAGACAGAATAAAAAAAAGCCTGAAGAAATAGACCAGTGGTTAGTTAGGATTCCATTTCCAGTTTGCGAATTGAATTTCAAGCCGTGTCCTCAAATTGGCTGAGCCTGGACCGACGGCACTGCTCTGTATTGTCGCGGCGTCTGAAAAAGCAGTAATTGGATAATCCCTTTTAAGAAGGCGATGAAGCCCCCGAACTTATGGCAACGAGGGATCTCCCAAACAAACGTATATGAACACGTACAGTAATCTAGATGCCGTCAGTCTGTCCGTGCAGCACGTATGCGTGTGCATATCCTGTGAGAAACACCACTACACAGAGATTTCAAGCACACTTCTTCACTATGGAGATGTCTTGTTAGCAAAGAGTGGCTCTTATTCATTCCCCTCACACTGGACTTTATCTTAGAGCAGTTTCTGCCCCACTGCCCAGTTTCCAAAGGCACTTTCTGGGCCAAGTCTCAATCCTTACTCCACTCTCTTTAATTCACTTAAGACACATACTGTATAAAAGCTACAAATCGATGCTTTCTTGCAATAAACCTAACGGACCAATGAAGCAGCTATTGTGGCTTGTTGAAACTGTAATTACCAGTGAACAACAGAGGGGGGAAGGAGGGATTTCTCTATCTGCTGAAGGAGGCATTTCACTACACAGTGACTTCATTCATACAGTTTAGGAAATGTGCATATTTTACAGACAAAGCCAGCTCTCAGCAGCTGCATTCACATTCTTCTGAGATGTGTTCTGCCTTCCTAGAAATACCCTCTCCCTCCTCCCTTTTTAGCATCCTGCCGGATTGAAACGACTCTTCGTTAAAGTGCTGGTGATTGGACACATAATCAGTTGTGCTTCTAATATTTAGAGCAGAAACCGACTCCACCTGCTGTTTATTCACATCGGTGTTATTCAGCACACATAAGCCATTAGCTTCTATTCATCAGGCTGGATTTTCTTCTGTTCAGTTTGTCAGAAAGAATACAGGCAAATTGCTGTGAGCACTGTCACAGAAGTCTCCTGGTGAGAGAGAACAAGATCTGTCTTAATCCATTTGAAGGGCCAAATGAGTCACTGTTTTAAAAGCTTTCCCACTGGGACTGAAATATTAATATTAGCTGCTCGGGAAGCTTACCTACCTACCAGTATCCTCAGAGTGAGGCAACAATAATTATTAAAGAATCTCATTTTCAGGCCACTGTGCTGGATGTTCAAAAGTGCCTACAACTTTTTGAAAAGAAAGCAGATCAGGAGTCAGAAGGCTAGGAATAAAAAAAAAAAAACAATCTGCTACAGTTCTACAGCTGTTGGAGCTCGTCTTGCTGCTTTGTTTACCTGAGCGTCTGTGCTCTGTATGACTTATTCATGAACATGTAGAAAAAACCTTGTCGCGCCAGACGCCGCCACATTTCTATATGAATAGACTAATCCCCTTTTTTTTACTCATCGATGCTCCTGGCAAGGGCATTGTTTGAAGCAGCCAGCGTCACTTCTCTGTCACAGGGAGACATTGTTGAGCAATCACGAGGTCCTTGACAATCAAAAGCAACATCTAAGCAGAGGTGGTCCTATACGGTGGCCGGGGGCTGGGGGGTGGGGCATGACCATTGCACACAGAATCTTGAATCTTACTTAAGAACCCTCCATCCAAGATTAGGCCCAGACAGAGCTTAAAGTGTAAAAATGAGACCTATATTTCTAATTCTAAACTAGATACACTGCAATTAAACAATAGTTTTGTTCCATGCTGGATGTGTAAATAGATAAATGTCACATATTATGTTCTATGATAATATACCATTATATATGATATGATAATACATCAGTGTTGTGTTTACAGATTTCATCTTCCCCAAACAGCTGCGTGCTGTAGTTTTGATCAAATGCCAGCTAAACACAAGCACATTTTGTTTATATTGTGTTTTACTTTTTTGATCATATCTTTTCAATATTTTTTGCCGTATGCTAAAACACAGCACAACTCAATGTAGCTATGCTAATTCACGAAAAGGGACGAGTCATTTATCATCAAATCTGTCATTTGTTATCATCAGTCATCACAAGCTGCCGCATAACCTAACTTGATTTACTTTCACACTTGCACATACAGTCCATAGACTACCTCGGGTAGGCTGCACTCATTTGGTGCATCTGGTATGCATGTCATCAGAAATTACAATGCACACGGGGACAGCGTAAGCCGGGGCAGTATTGAACAGTCAATCGCAGGGCAGACATACAGAGACAGACAAACATTCACACCTATGAGCAATTTAGAGTCACCAGTTAACCTAACTGCATGTTTTAGACTGTGGGAGGAAGCCGGAGTACCTGAAGAGAACCCGCACAGACATGGGGAGACTGCCAACTGCATCCAAAAACAATTCTATGAGAGCAGTCAGAGAGAACCGAAACAGCAAAGTTGTGGGCCAGACAGCTAAACAATGAGCTGAAACTCACTACAAAGCTCCATGAAGCCAAGGCAAGCCTCTTTTCATAGTGTAGTCTGACATAGTTATTATCTTATTATTATATATTATAGATATCGAGAACATGCTGACTATGAATTACAAATTTTCATTTGTTAAAGGATGTTTCAGTTATTGCTTCTTTTTTCATAGTCTCCCCCCTCTAATGGTGAAAATTCTCACCTTTTTGCTTTTTCAGTATTCTGCATCGGTTGGTTTACGTTCTGTTTTTGCCAGATAACTGATTCATTCATTCCTGGAAGGATGAAATTGCACACCACCGCTAACATGCAGTTCCATGCAAATAAGTTTATTTGTAATTGACCTCACATCTGAGCTGAGCCACCAGCCTAAGAGGATAATTATGAGAGGAACCCTGCTAATGATGTCTTTAAGTTTCAGGGCCCCTCGCCACCCAGTCAACTTTGACCTGGGGAATAGTTTGCGATGGTGTGATTGTGAAAAGTTCAATTAAGATGCAATTTGAAGCAGAGGCCGCAAAATAATTGCAAGACGATGGGTGGTCTTTTAGTTCAGTTTGAGCATGCTTAATAAGAAGTCTGTCTCACTCTTTTCCAGCTCTTAGCATCTGTTCCCTGATGTGAAATGTGAAATGTTACTGAATAATGACAAGAAGAGGAAGCAGAATCTTGCTGTGTTTGTGATTTATGCCTGGTGTCCTCAGAGTTTAGAGATAAATAATGAAGAAATGTTTTTCTGCCATTAAAGTGTGCGGTCAGAACACCAACAAGATGTGTAGAAACCATATACATGTTTTACATATTATTAGAAAGACATGGACAGAACTGTGCACAGTTGCTTCCAAATGAACCAGCTCACACTGTACAGTATCTGCCTGATAAACATCAGAGAATAATTCAGCATCTTCCATCTTTGCAGCATTTAATGTATTAGCCATAATTACTGGAAGTATGCTGGGCTGGATATTAGGACACATCTGTTCTATCAAGAGGCAAGTGCTCCTGGGGATTTTTTATACCAGTGCTCTCCTCCATGAACTCACTTCATGAAGGAGAGCAACAACAAAAAAAAGAAGAAGAAAAAGGTTTCAATTAATAAATGAATGGACGCAAAGCGTGTGCTGTCCTGCATTGTCCTATCACATACAATCAATTGTTTACAGTCACTGAAATGGCACTAGCTGTTATTGCCCTGGAACCAGGCGAAAACAAATCACTCCAAAACTGGTGACAGTTACCCTGCACCTCAGATTCCTTCACCTGAGTCAAATAAATAACATGCTTGTTTGTGAAAGAGGTTCAGAGTAAACTATGGCCACGACGGCTGTGCGTATAACATACTGAGTAATTGACTCAACTATGCATATTTATGACTAAATAGACATCGTGTCAGCCCCTGGATTTATTGGAGAGAGTTGTGGATTTGGCGGAGGCACTGCACTGCAATCTATGACTTTATAAAAGAGCTTCAGCGAGCAAAACAGTCCATCTGTCATTCCTATTAGAAAGGGATATATCAGCAGGCGTGTGGCATGGTCAACAGATCATGTTTCTGTAGGCCAGGGCTCTAAATAAACCGCATCACCATTAACAAAATGCATCAGTAAGAATGGAATAGCTGAGTGCACCAGTGAGGGCGTGCCTGGTCATAAAAAAACACAGCAAAGTGCATATAATGAAAACAAATTTATATGATTTCATGTGCAATGTATGTATAGCCTTCTAAGCATGGCCGGAACCAAGCACTTGAGAGTTCTGGGTCCAACTGCTTGTTGCTATGCCAGCCCCCATTGCTGCTGCCAGTTTTGAAAATATAGGTTGATTGTAATTGAATTTTTAGTCATTTGAATAAAGTTAGTTTCGCTGTAGTTTGAGTCAACAAAAACTAAATACATTTTGGTCAAGTTGCTCTCAGTAACGTTTTAGTCTTCCTGTAGGCTATTGTTGTCTTTACAGTATAGCTAATATTGTTATACATAAGTATATTTCGTGGCATATTTGTTGTATAAATGTATGGCTATGTTGTCTGTTGCAGAAATTGTGGAGAAGTCTGCATTTGTGCACACAATTGTTCAGAGACAGTGACTAACTGAAACTGGCTTCGGTCACATTAGGACTGAAATACAGCTTTCTGTGTTTAGCTTGACAGGAGAAGCTAACATGGACATCAATACCATAATATTTCTTTATATGATAGACTACCAATATAATAATCTTAGAACTTTGCTATTCATTTTGCTAGCAGCATAAAATTGATACCTGACCCCATCCACATCTCCAGCATCTTTGTAAATTCATAGTTTGTCTCACATGTTTTTTTGCATTATCACTTTACTTTACTTACAAGAAGATTTTCACGTCTATTTCTGACGGGATTCATTTTGTCCATAAACCTGCTTCGTCTCAGGTTCTAATTTCTAGTTTTCATTTTTAAATGATACTTGATACTGATCAGTCGTCGGTCGTGAATAAAGATTTTTGGTCATTGTATTTCTTTATAAAACTAATGCTGCTGCTGTTGTCGTGAAAAACCAAAACAATAAGCTAAAGTAGACTAAAGGGTTCAATAAAACTGTAGGACAATATAGAGCAGTATAAAATCTATTGATTAGTTAAGCTTTAAATGTCTATTTTATTGAGCTCCAACTATATCATCTCCATATACTGGTGAGCCCACATTCTGCCAGATATAAATTCTCCAAACACGAACAAATGTGTTTAAAATTATAAATGTAGATTCATTTGTTTAAGCAGTAGACTGTACACATTTAAAGGTTTCCTCTTAGCTACTGTATGATGATGAATGTATCTGTGCTACAGGGCAAATGAGGAAGAAAGATTAAACAGAGCACCTATTATTTTGAAACTTCAGGGAAAATAACCTTGGGTAAAAATTAATGGATGTATAACAAGAAACAACAGGGAGCCTTTCTTAGACTATTTTTGCATTCTCATAAAAAGAAGATTGCCAGCACCTCTTTCATATTGATGCTCCCACATAATTACACGTGACTGTTGATATTTTGTGAATTTGAATATTACATACAGGCTACTGAGCCTAATTTACACATATTACTCTTTCATTTTAGCTTCCAAGTACTGTACTGTTCTGAATTAATCTCTTGTGAAAAATGATAATGATACAAACACTGTATTAAACATCCTCCACAGGCAAATACACACCTCATATTCAATAGTTGTTTAAAAAAGTGTGTGTTGCATCACATAGAATATACTGTATCACACACAGTATTTCAAGAATCTCTTTGCTGTAAATGTCAAATAAATCACAGAGTGCAACTGAGACAGAGCACTGAACTTAGTGAAAATATCCACTGTCTCAGCAGGTTTTCTTTGCTGGGGAATTGATAAAGAGGAGTTCATTACATCGCAGTAATTAAAGTGATACTATGGCTATGAGGCTATTAAACAGCCTGTATATGACACCAGGGCAGCCAGAAGCACACGACAGGAGTGATGTGACCACATAGTGTTTAGCAAACATGCTGCATAGAGATGCAGGGGACTGTCTATACCCTGGAGGCATCGTTAAATGTGATGCCATTTACAACTCCTGGCTCAGTGACCGGATCAGAGCAGAGAAGTGCAGTGTCTGCTAAGTTTTCCCACTAAACCTTGCAATGACACAGCAATGTGAAAAACACAGCAGAGTGAGAAATGGTAAAAGGTCACGATCTAATTAAACAGCTCGTAATTGTTGCTTATACTAAACATACATCTTATGGATTACACCAGTGACGTGCTGCTCAGAAGATTTTCCTTATACGTTTAATATGTTCTGAGGAGACGTTTTGGCATATTTTCCTTTTTAACTCTGGAGGGCTTTGCTGACAGTGTGCTCTTTTTTTGTAAGCACTGCTGTGCATCACACTCAATTTTGCACAGTTACACACTTTTACACCTGCCTGCCAAGTGCCAAGTATCTCCAACTACTGGCCACTGGGCAGTTTCGCTGGAGCAATGAGTTTGCTGAAAGACGCTGTTTTCATTCATTTTGCAGCTGGGATTTTAACCTATTTCTCTCCATGCAAATATGTCTACGAATAATACCCATAAACCCCTACCCATAAAAACCAACTATGAATACTGAAGTAGAGAGTGGTGTCATGGGACTTACACAGAGGCAGTTCCAAAGAGTTTTGCATAAAGGTACAATGTTTGAAAGTTTTAGTTGTTTGCTTCCACCAATCCTGACTGCAAACTAGATTTTTAATTAAACTTTAGTCGTTTATAGTTTTATTGGCACTGATGACAGCACGTCTTAGTAATAGCTGTCTGCAATATTAGATTAGTCTTGTTGTTAATAGTCTACCTAGTGCCAGGGCTTCCACCATAGATATTAATGTCGGTGTGCTAGCATCACATACAGCAGGAAGAAACAGGGAACCTACAGGCATACTCCACCACTGCAATATTGTTATTCCAGCAGCAAATACTCTACCATACATTTGCTTTTTTTTTTTCTTAATACCATTAAACTCATTTTAAGTTACAGAATTTAGTATCAAATCAAGATTAATATTTTTTCTGCAGAAGAGAGAATTTGTGGATATCTTGTAGCACACTGCAATTTCTTTTGGAGAGAACTTTTTTTTGGTGTTTCCCAAATTAATCATTGATTAACAACAATTCTAACTTCAAATATCAAACACTGTAGGAGACGCTCATTTATCACACAAATCTAATTAGTAATTAGATGAAAGAAAACAATCTACTACTGGATTTGCTAGAAGAATCTAAACCCTTTGTGTTTTCATTTAAATGAAGCATCAATTCATTTGTTAACAGCAAGAATACAGAAGTGTTTCCTGTGTGAAGGTGAACCTAATTAAACATCATATCAATCATATCCACCCTACTATAGTATCATAATGTCCAACCTTGTAGCTACATCCTTAACTGCATTTACTGCTGTTCATTAAATTAGAAAATGAACAGGGAAGGTCTTAGGTGGTTACAGTATCTTAAAGAGCCAATCAGGATTCATCAACATTTGAATAAAAATTTGTTTCTGATGGTATCAGACCAGTCATTCAAATCTGATCAAACTGCAACCAAACATTAGTTGAGTTTCTGAAAAACAAACAAACAAACCCCCAAAACTTTACTTTTGACCGTTGCCTATTTAAGGTTGCAGATTAATACTGTATGAAGGGCTTAAACAAT
Source organism: Ctenopoma multispine (assembly GCA_034779795.1). Classification (NCBI taxonomy): domain Eukaryota; kingdom Metazoa; phylum Chordata; class Actinopteri; order Anabantiformes; family Anabantidae; genus Ctenopoma; species Ctenopoma multispine. The sequence goes on from JAUYWH010000001.1 coordinate 23,435,637, forward strand.
ATTCCATTCATAGATTAATGTAACAATCACAAACATTTGAGCAAGGTTATGCTCTATGGCTGGGTTTTTGGTAATGTGTGTATAAATAAGGTTTTTCTTACACTACCAGTCAAAGGTTTGGACACACATAGAAAAAGCCATGTTGGTGAAAGAAAAGCAGATTTCATAACATCAGAATGAAAAACTGTGCAAACTTGACTGGTAGTGTATATCTTCCAAGCTTTAATCCTGGTTCATAAATGTAGCACATACTGTATAGTAGTGACTAAATGCAGCTTCACCAATCTTTGGTCTTCCTTTAGGAACAGCAAGCAAAAAACAGGTGGATTTTGCTAGCAGAAGGTTTCAGGTCCAGCAGACTGTTTAAATATAATACAAGCTATAATAACTTTGACCTGTGTTGCTCAAGCTCAGCACAAACACATTTTCCTTGTAATCAACCCTTACAGTTGGAATGCCTCACTGGTTTTGACATCTGCTCATACACATTATGCCCATTACATAAGCTGCTGTAAAATCATTCATTATCCGCTCGATTGACATGCAACACAACAGCATCCGTACTGGTACATCAGCAGAAATAACAGTCATTATTCTCCCCTAGACAGAGCTATATTTATTTAATACATGGTGCTTTTTATGAAGGGTTTGACTGGAGCAGACCCTGGTGACTTGTGATTTCATGACTGCAGTTAATCAAATAAAATCACTGCAGGTCTCCCATGTGGCTCAAGAGCTTAGTTCAATATTGTGTCCTTCACTGGGTTTTTTTTTTGTACAGCTTGCAAGGGCAAATTGTGCAACTTCAAACAGTTTGTTGTGCTTTGAGTCAATCATGCAACGTTTTGCATTTCATTTCTGCTGCTGAACATGTGCTGAAATACCGTACATGAGATTAAAATGGATAATGCCACAGGTAGAGTATGTTCCCTTCTTCTGCTTCAAGTAGATTCATCCTCATCTCAATTTAAACATGCCCTAAAGGAACAATAAAGAAATATTGGAAACAGAGGAATATGTAATATGAACGCTATAAACGAGTGACGCAGAAAAATGTTTCACCCACATTCTTTTTATCTAGTTCGGTATCTTCCTCCCTGTGTCTGGACCACCATCGTTATGACACCGTACAACACATCATTTTTAACGCAGCCACTTTAAATTATTCACCGGTTTTGCAATTTTCATGAGCTAGGTGATTACATAGTGAAATGGTACTGGGGGCAAAACAGGAAAGTATTTCTCCTCAGCATTAGCAGCACTGGTGCACGGGCAACAGAGGACTTCCCAACATACTAAAAGAAAAAAAGATATTCTAATTCGGTTCAAGACATCTAAAAATGTCTTCTGTTGCATCTTGTAATGAGGGCCATGGCCTCTGGCTGGGCTCTAAACTTCTGAGGACTGTGGAAGCCACAATAAGCTCAGACTGCTTCAGCCTCAAAGCAGCTTTAGATACATATTGAAATACATTTTTGCACAGAACAAGAACTAGGCTACTGTATTGATAGTGACCATCATCGTTTCCCTTGAAAGGCCTTGAGGAAATCAAATTCGGGTTAATCTTCCCCATTGGTGTGGTTTATTTGTGCTGGTCTGAATACTCTGGAACAACTGGACTGAGTCCCTTTATTGGATGGGTCCCTAAATGGTCTCACACAAACTCTTGCGTGATTAGTGAATTTGTGGTAAGCAGTGCCAGCTCTTGGCATAGAGGAACTAGGCGATGACCTAGGGCAACACTTGCTGGAGGGGGCACAGTTTCAGGCTTGCAAATATCATCAGTTACAGGTTTTTGAGATTGTTTTCTAAAGTGTAGTTACTTATTTGGGGCCCCTGTATAAACCCTAATGATTTTTCCACAATAAAATTAAATGCAGTAGTTTGTCCTTTTACAGCCGGAATCTGTCCACTATAGGTGGAGCCAAGTTGTGTGATCCGGTCCTGATCCAGCCCAAATAAGCAGGTTTTATTTACTACTCACGTCTTCTTTACCGACTGAAGCCGTGTTGTATTCTTAAGATGTGTTTCAGCATTCTTCAGATTTTTGCTTGTCATATTTTCCAGATAATCATCATGATTATAAGGAAAATATGCAGTTGTTCTGTAATTTTTTCACTTCCAGGAACATTCACCAGTGTAGAAAAAGATCTTAAGGGTTTATCTTGAGGCTTATCTTATCTCATCTTCCACCTTACTGTTCCCAACCAAGATCCATTTATCCAACAAACAGACAAGACCATTCTCACACGACTTGTAGCAATGCACTATGGTTCACTCAGAATTTTCACAGTGAGAGGAAACTGACACAAAGAAATCATCTATGTTTAAGTGGAAAAGCATTTACTCAACAGAGGTAGAGGTCTCAAACACAACATGTCTCCATTTTTTCATGCTGTCCATCCATTCCCAGAAACATTAAGACCACTCCACCCATTCCACAAAGTCGTCCACACCTTGCCTTAGTCTCACGTTCTCTGTTGTTGTCTACCAACTCCTACTTCATTTTTCTCTATGGTCATTAACCACTCTCAGGAACAAACGTGGTGGGATCCATAAAGAAAGAAGTCTGGCTGGCATAACTCAATTTCAGGTTAACCTCACCTGGATGAGAATCTTTACAGATTTGTAACTGTGTCTACTTCTGTATTCAATTCAATTTATTTGTATGTCACCAAATCACAAAGACATCTCAAGGCACTTTACAATGTATGATTGGCAGATGTAACAATAAAACTATTAATTAATGAATGAATTATATAGAAAATGCAACAATCACACTTAAGTACACACTGGGCGACAGTGGAGAGACAAACTCTCAGAAGAACGGATGAAACCTGCAGCAGAACCGGGCTCAGGGTGAACAGCCATTTGCCTCGACCGGTTGGGTGGGTGGAAGGTGCAGAGAAAGAGCAACAAGCAACAACAAGCAACAAATGTCATTGTAGATGTAAGTCATCGTAAACTGTGGCATGGAAACATGCAACAAAGAGGGATATGTATATATGATGTATATATATCTATATATATTTATATATCACTTACACTTATATCGTAAGTGAACCCTGCCCACGCCAGAAAGAGCAACACAATTTTTTTTAACTTGCATGCATGGTAAAGTTAATTCACAGTTGGGAAAATGTGTGTTTGGATGAAGCATCAGTTAAACTTTAAACGAATTAAGTGGTGTCAGTCGTGCTCTGTTGGGCTTGGGAAGTCCTTAAATCTGGAAGCTGGGGCTATCTGTCTTTGTCCACAGCCTCAATGAGAGAAAGATAGATGCATTCAATAAATGTGGTCTTGAGAAATCTGCAGGAAATGATTAAGAGTGATAAATGGGGACACAGGAGTTTTGCAGGGCTGAGTTTCATGTGACATCCGTTATATCATCAATAGCAAAAATGGGCTTTTCAAACTACATGGTGGCAACAGCTTGAGAAATCTGTTTAAACTCTTTCCACATTCCTGCATGCATCTTTGTAGCTTGAAGAAAGTAACTGTCTTTGAGGCCATCTTATCTTTAAAAACCTGCTCCGACAATAATAAGAACTCTGTGATGAATGTTTTATTGAGTGAGGAAAAAAAATCTTTTGGCTAATTAGGCAACAATTTGTCACATTCTTAAAAGCACAAGAAGCAAAATGTTTTACCTAGACCCTGACAATTAGCAAGTGAACTAGTTATCACAGAAGTTTAATGCAAAATGCATGGGACACTTGACAGCATGAATATCTGCTGGTACTTTCTTGCACATAATCAGGTACTAAGAAATAGGGGCTAATTCTAAATGCAGAGAGAGGCTGTATTTTCTTCGGTTGTTCAAATGTAGCCTTTGTTAGTGAGGATGGATGCCTGCAGGGGCTGCGATTGTCACATAGTTGCTGTGTTCTCTTACAGAAGATCAGACTGACTCTGAGGAGATGTAGAGGGACCAAACTGAGCTGTCAAACCTCCAGAGAAAGCACATTACCTGTAGTGGAGAGAATGCATCAAAGCCAGTGCTCCACTTATGAGGATACAAGTTGGCTTTAAATGTACTTTCCTGCTGAAACATCCTCATTATTATCATTTGTATTTAAATACGTTGTATTGTCATTCTCATATCAGACGATCTTTGTAGCTTGTCACATTGAAGTGATCTGCTTGGGGCTTTGATCATTTTCTAGAGGATTCAGAAAACATATGCCCTCTCTTTAGGGAAAGGCCATGCTTTCTAGGGGACATATTAATTCTCCAGCCAGATAGCAGGCCTTGATTGATTCAAAGTCTATTCTTAGTTGGCATTTAGCTTAGCGCTAAATGATTTTCAGCTCAAACTGTCTAACTCAGCCTCTGTCCTCCTCTGTTTTCCCCTTTTCGTATTTCATCTCCTTCTCCCTTACCGGCTTTTTCCCCCCTTACTTTCTTCACCACCTTCTCTCACCTTATCCTTCCTGTCTCGCTTCCTAATTATATCTCTTTCCCCTTTCCTTCTCTACCCTCTTCTCCCTCCATCACTCCTAATTCCTTGGTGTAAGAAGCCATGGCTCACATTCTAACTGGCTGAGAGCAGCTGCCTCTCCAATTGCTCAGGCATGGATAGATCTTGTTAGCAAGCTGGACAAACTATTTCTTAGCCAAGCTGTCATGAGCGCACAACTCTTTCACTCTCTCCTCTTAGAAATTTGGTGCAAAACAGTTCTCAGTTCCAGCTTCACTTGGTTGCCTACGTTAATGCACAATGAGGAGAAAGGAGGAAGGTGGAATTAACGTCAGTGAAGATTCTCAGTCCTTCAGATCATGGTTATTGTGATATGGTCCAAAAAATGCTGTTCAGTGGCATTAACCTTCCATCCAGAAAGATCTTCATCAAACACTGCGTCCCTGTACATTTCAAACCAAGCAACACACGGAGTCAGAAACCAGACACAAACAGAACATTGTAGTATATGCTGTTCAGTGCAGTGAACAATGAAAAGATTTGTACAGGACCGTTTCTTGCACTATGCAGGCTATGCAGATGCTTAGGGTCCAGCGGCCACTAGGGGCCCCCCAAGCTACCGCTTTAGTCTCAAAGTATTTTAGTAGAATTAAATGTAATTTAAATATCGCTCAGATTAAATTTGCTCTGTAATGTTGAAAGAAACTTCTATAAACCATTGGTAAGTGTTTTTAATATCACTGCAGGAACAGCTGCGTCAGCATATTAATTTTGATTTGCTCTGAACCAGACATGTTCAAAATCACACAGCTCTGCTAATAAGGAAATACTCTGGATGTGGGAGTCCCAGGTTCCCCACCAGTCTTGGCCATAGTATTTTTTTTTTTTTTTATGTGATCATTCCTGTGTGACTTCATTGACATTTAGAAAATGATAATTGTCACAAATATAAGAACCTTTGCTGTCAAATCTTTTTCTGTGAGACCCCCAGGAATCTTCACATCTTCAAATCTCTCCATCTTTAAAAAAAGTTAGGACATTCCTGCTCTTTACATAATTACATAATTTGAAAATTTTAGAAACCATAGATCTGATTTGAATTTTTGTCAATGATTTTGTCTGGTATCTTAAAAATCTGTAATTTGCAGGTAGTTTGTAAGTTTCTGCACCTCTGTGGTCATAGAGAGGGAGTTTTTTATCTTTATTATTATCTATAGTCTACTGCTTCGTTTAACTTTAACTGTTTCTTTGTTGTTGTTTTTTTTTTTTGTTTCGAGAACCTACTGTGATGCATCGCCACACATCATCGAGCGGTACAACATATACAAAACAGGAGCCCCCAAAATAACAATCTGCTTGCTTGCACAGAGGATCCAGCTCTGCAGTCCATCTGCAGCTGAAAGCTAAGGGCCACTTCTTTGAATACAACAATGCTCATATTGTGAGTAGGGAAGACAACTGGTTCGAATGAAGGTGTAAGGGAAACTGTTTATTGCAACATTCAAAGACCCCTGTTAAACAGATTAGGTGACCTAAGGCGTAATCTATCACCCAATGTTCAATCAACACTATCCAGAGCAGTTTCAAAGTCATTCACACTGTTGACACTAAACAGCATTTTTTGGCTCTATGGACAAACATTTTATAAAGGCGTTTTTTATTGAAGATCACATGTTTTTGGCACATTCATAAAAACATTTTAAGTCTATTTGAATGGCTTAAAAATTAGTTTTGCTGGTAGAAATGAATGCAGTCCAAAGTGAAACAGTAGCCTTACAATTGCAATCACAACAGTGAATGAGAGTTCAACCAATCCCTGTGAATTCTGCATAGCCTTGTAATTTTGTGAGAATTTCCTCCTGTAAAATGTGACTATACTGTAGTGTGTGTGTGCCAGCAATTTCCACCTTTCTTCATTATGTTTTTTATTGTTTTAATTGATTCCTCTGGGACACGTAAAATGTTTTTTCACTCGCGTCACCAAGTCATGTAGTACTTTGTTTCTCCAGCCATATCTGTCATGTCACTGACTGGAATTCAATATACATGTGATACTGTGTCCTAATTCAGTGGCCTATGCGATCTACAAAAGCACTGGTGCACAGGAATAATGGGTCCGACTTGGCCAGGAAAGATCCACCTGTTGGATCCACCACTGCCCAGGGAAAGAAGACTACATTTAAAGTAGTAGTTCAAAATGCCAATCCTAGTTCCTCCAGGCTCCATGTCGACGTGTCCTTGGGACAAGACACTGAAACCACATAGCACTGCATCTACTGCAGCTGTCCAAACAACAACAAAGTATGTAACTATGTAATTATTATTAAACCTTTATAAAAAATGTTGAATGGTTCCACTTTCTGGGTAAATTTGAACCTTGATGAAATGCTAACTTACTAATCCAACTTAATTTCTCTCTTATAAGTTTTAGTTCTATGTTTATGTCACCTTTTTACAATACATGCATAGTATTAAGGTAACCTTGGTTAACAATTTCACTTTGTTTGCAATCACACAATTATTTATCATGAGCGAATTTAGTTGAAATAACACACAGGCTTGAAGTGTTGGCATAATTTGAATTTTCACTTTATTTGCTGATAACATCTGTTTCCAAGGCGCGACAACTTGTAAATCTTTTTAGCATTTTTTGCCTTTATTTGAAAGTCCCAGTCAGAAAGCAGAGAAGAAACAAGCAGGGAATGGATGCTGCAGGTACGTGGCATGCACTGGAACATTTATCTGCTTTTGAACAGCGAATATAAATGGCAGTTTTTACTGTGTGTAATTACCAGCAGATGAATGGGGAAAATGTTTACATCTACCTCTCTGTTAGAACTAGTTAATAAAATGTTTAATATCCATTTCACTAATGTAACTACATAGTTAATTCACCTTTAAATAATCCATGAATGCTTTCAGAATCCCAGGAGTTTTTCCCAATCTTCCCTTTTCTACCAACATGACTTAGGTGCAGAATAAGTGGTAAATAGAGGCAATAGGGGCCAACATGAGGTGCTATATAGTTTAAATGAATTCATCCTCCTCTTCCTGTACTTGTTTGAGACTTTGAAAGGTCATTTTCTAGTTAGATCGAGGATGCTGGCGCTAATATCGCTCAGATGGCAGCAGGATCCAAAATGGAATGGATTCTGCTGATATTTAGCTCAGACGCACAATTACTGGGTCAAGGTCGAAGTCAAAGGACAGCATAAACATCCACACCCAGATGCAAACACATACAGCATTGACTGAGGTGAAAATACCTACAAGATATACGTAAAATACAACCATTTAATATACTTTACCATTTACAGAATTGAATTTTATTGAAAACAATTTGCAAGAATGGGAACTAGACTAAGAACTGTCTGTAAGGTCTCTGTTACTGTATTATAAAGATGCATCAGTGAGACTATAAATCATTTATGAATCACATCTCAGTGCAGTAAAGCCCCATGCTTTTACCAGGATATTTAATACATGTGCTTGAGGGGGCCAGGAGCTTCATGATAATTACAATAACAGTCATACTTCCTACTGCGTCCATTTGTAATTTATGCAGCCTGTCAGTGCTGTTCACTTTTATATAGGTCATTCTGAGTGGTTGATTTATGAAAGCTCCAAGCGAAACTTCTTATCTGTCCAGTTTTATACCTCCATTAGGCCCTCTTTGGGTGTTATTGATGGGTCTGCAGAGATACATCATTTATGTCACTGCTTCTGACACTAGTCCTCTGGCTCAAAATCTGTGGCCAAGACGTTGCATCTTTACTTCCTCTAACAGCCAAGTCTGTTTGTCTCTCCCTCTGCCTATCTATCATCTGTCTCACGCCTCAATCTTTTTTCCTCTCCACTAGTTTGTAAAGATGCATGGAGGTTAAGTGCTATGGATATTAACCGTTTTAATCTGCAAAAGTAATATACAGTTGTGATTCGACTTGCCAATGGGAAAACAGCTGGTGGACAAACTTCAAATCCCAAATGTGCACATTTGGCACATGCTGCAGGTTGACAAGCCACTTCTTTGATTAACAGTGCAGACTGCTTGAATTACACTCATTCAGTGAAATTAATGACAAGACAGCAGATCGGTATTTGTTACTGTCTTATACATTTTTACTGTTTAAAACACTACGACAGACATATCAGGAATTATGTAGTGTGTCTTGAACCATATATGACTCCTATAGGTGCCAAATTGGGTCTTGATCAAAGAATGATGACGCTAATTCACCAAGTGTCATCCTTGTTCATGCATTACCACAGTCAGTTCTCCAGCACAATGCCTGAAGCTTGAATGAAAACATGAAAGGCAGTTTACCAGAGTGGTTTTGTTATATGTACACACACATTGGGTGCACTTCACATTTCAGTTAACATATTCAAGATGGCCACTGTTCCCACGTATTCCTGTTCAGTAGACATTATGTTGACGTAATTCTTTCCCACAAACTCTAACATCAAACAAGTCAGCCACTGAAAATGTTTATTTATTGCATTCATGTATAGTATATTATCCATCTATCCATCCATTACATCTAAATGCTGCTCCAGTATTTTCCCAGAGGTCTTTGTGACCCTCATCAGCAGTTGTGCACATATATCCATCCATTATCCTAACTGCTTGTCCTCCCAAGGGCGAGAGGCAGGTTACACACTGGACAGGTAGCCAGTCTATCACAGGTTGTTAATTGGTGACTGTAAATTGTCCATAGGTGTGAATGGTTGTCTGTTTCTATATGTCAGCCCTGTGATAGACTGGCGACCTGTCCAGGGTATGCCTCACCTCTTGCCCAGTGATAGCTGGGATCGGCTCCTGCCCTTCCGTAATTAGAATAATAGGTGGATGGATGGTTGGATGGATGGACATATACAATATAATACACTGTGCTGGTGTACAAGCTCTAATGCACTGTGTTCTGACAAGTCAATCATGGCCAGCAAAATGTTTTTCCCTTACTGACCCCTGTCCACTACAACAATATAATTAAATGTTGTAGCTGATCGATGTTTAAGCTAAACTTACACATTGGCTATTATTTTTGTTGCCAAACTTAATGTAATAATGTAATAAGTTTTTACATATTGTAAATTAAACATTTACTCTCAGACTACTAATAAATAAAAAAATTGCAATTTCACTGAATGAGTGTAATTAAAGCAGTGATTTTTTTCACCGACTGCCTGCGTTCGCCTGCAGAACATTACAGGTGCTCCACAGGGGACGTTCCTCTTCACCGTGTACACCTCAGACTTTAGGTACAACTCAGAGTTTTGACACCTTCAGAAGTTCTCTGATGACTCTGCAGTTGTAGGATGTATTCAGAGTGGAGACATCACAGAGCACCAGGGAGTAGTGAACAACTTTGTGGACTGATGTGCGCAAAATCATCTCCAGCTCAACATCAGTAAAATAAAGGAACTGGTGGTGGAAATCTGGAGGTCCTGTCACTCCTCTCTCTATACTGGGTGAAGAGGTAGAGGTACTGTCTGAGTACAAATACTTGGGCGTGTACTTAGACAATAAACTTGACTGGTCTTCTCCGACAAAGCCATGCTGTTCTAATAGTTGCAGCATGTGGCTTTGCATTGTCCTGCTGAAATACACAAGGCCTTCCCTGGAATAGACGTTGTCTGGGGGGGAGCATAAATTGCTCTGAAACCTTTATATATCTTTCAGCATTCACAGATCTTTCTAAAACATGCGAGCTGCCCATACCGTACACACTTATGTACCTCCGTACCATCAGAGATGCGTCCGTGATTACCAACAAGAACGTCAAATTTGGACTCATGTGACCATAGAACACTTTCCCACTTTGAAACAGTCCGTTTTAAATGAGTCTTGGCCCTCAGGACACGACGGCGCTTCCTGTGAAAATCCTGAAATCCTGGTGTTTCTGCTGATTCTGGGGTTGAGTGGCAGAATACAATTTTGTCATATACTGTACACGTATAACATGTCAGAGATGGGGTCCCTCATAGACCCATGCTCCTTCTTGTCAGTCCTGCTTCTTTCAAGCATGTTGTCAGAGTGAAAGGAAGATCGTCAGCATATGTTATTAAGAATGACATCATATTAATGCCTTTAATTGAAATACCCCCTAAGTCTTTCCTTTCAAGCTCAGCTTCAAAGTGGTTCTGTAGCATCATCATCATTCACAGGCTGCACATTAGTGCGCTTTTTCTAACGTGTGAAATGCTATGTTTTGCACCACAGGCCCACTCTATTCTAACAAACTGAATATTGAAAATCAATTAAAGCTTTAATGTGTTACTCTGCTCGCTTTACATACAAGATGAAAAAAAAATCATGTGGCCACAATGTTCTTAAAAAAGTACTGTGTACCTTGGACGGTACAATCAGAAGTAAGCCTTCAAACAGAATCTTCTTTTTGTAAAATGAGTTATTGGATGTAGATGAATGAAAGACTTGAGCTGAATGAGAACTCACCGTTTTGTCAGAAATCAATAATCAGCAGCAGATCCTCATATAATACACCTGCAATGGTGGCTTAGAGCAACTGTTAGTTCATTAGATTGACATTAGATCTATTTATGAACAGCATGAACAAATATATATTTAGGATATGCATATTAAGCGTAGTACTGCAATAAACTGCTTTGAAGAGCAGTTTTAAGGATTTCTTACTGAAGATCAACAACTACTTACAATGCTCTGAAAAAATATCTGACCCACTGTGACTGACTTCTTCTGTCTGTATCTCACTACTAAACTTTCAGAATCAGAATGTTCATTCTGCTTGCTCTCTATGGTCATGCGGAGCCACTCTGCGAGACAACTGAATGACTTTTGCAGGCCTGACCTGAGCAAACCATCTTACTCATAGGCGACAAAAGGATAAAGATGCATAAAAACATTCTTTGCAAATGTATACATTATAATGAAACTACTAGTAGTGCAGAAGGACTTCAGATCTGACACTGCAGAGTGGGCGATATATACTGTACATAAGTGTTAAGAGCCCAACAATTTGCTCATAGAGCTAATTTAGCCACCATTTGAAAAACAGGCTGTTAAAGAAAACCACAGGGGTAACATGATAATTGTGCATGTGCCATCTCCATCAAACCCTCTCTAGAGCCTTTTCTGGGTTTCCACCCGCTTACTCAGCTGGCGAAGGAAATATTAACTCCCCGATAATGCAGCGCACTTACTTAAACAGCAAACTGCTAATTGTCAAATTTGTTTACATGTCAGCGTATTCTTAATAGAGCTCATGAAGGGAAAAAAGCTGCAAGTGCAGTAGCAGAGGTGGGGCTGCGGTGGCCGTGGGACTGCTGGGAGTTTAGTGGGGGTGGCAGATCTTGAATAGCCCTCTTCATCGCCAGCATGGCTCTGAACAATGCAAAGAAAGTCAAGAAAATCACTGAGCAGTCAGAAGAAGAGAGAACACTTATTTTCTGAATGTATCTTTGTTGCCTCCCCCAAGGGATTAAGTCCTTGAGCATCGAATGGCATGAACTTGTTAAACCAACGCGCTTTACTGAACCAGAAGAGGCTGCGGAGTGGAGCTGTGAATCTATCAACCCTCTCTTTGTCCAGAGGCATCACAAAACACTACTGCATTAAGAGCTTTCAAGGCTGAGAATGAATAAAAAGAACAGTGTTATGAAAAGTAGAGGTCCTTGCATGTTTAAGCAAGAAACAAAAAGGCTTGAATTTCTGGCATATTTTGAGATTAACCTTTAATTCTTGCTGAAGATGAAACACTGTGCACTGTTTTATCTTTTGAATCATATGCTCTTTTCAATTAATGTCAACAACTAGGTATATTCACTTGTAGGTGCTATCTACTGGAGACCTCGCAATTCTACTGTATATTAACTAAGTAATTATCATGTGAGTTATGTTGCAACTCTTATACGTTTCATTTACTGTGCTTAATTACTTTAATTTGCTGCTTGAGAGCAAAAACACTGTGATGAGTGATGTTACTCTGTGTGTCTCTGTGTGTGGTTCTGTTTACACACAATCCTAATAAAGGCCACGATCTGGCTTACAGGATCCATCCCACTGCTTTCCCCTTTAATAAGACAAGAAGGGTGCCAATTATGGGCCCTTTGCTGCGGACTCAACTCCCAGACCTCCCCTTTAAATTGGACGCTTGAGCTGTCGATGTGTACGGAATGCCTTCCCCGTCCTGCACTCGTGTTCACCGGAGGGAGGGAGGGAGGGAGGGAGAGGGGGAGAGGGAGGGAGCCAGGAAACAGGCCTTATAGGCACACTGTACAACAAGCTGCTTGTGTTTGGAAGGTTACAGCGAAATGCGTCGTTGATTCATCATCAGTCATCAGTGTCAGGGGGCCTTGAGAGGAATGTGGGATGTTGCAAGTGCAGAGGAGGTAATGGATCCTTTTAAACACGATTAGGAGGACACAGACAAAATAGGGGAGCGGGAGGTGGAGGTGGGGGAGGGGGTGGTTGGGGTCACCATCTATCAAAGTGGAAGTGATTTACTGATGATCAATGAATGGATGTTTGAATTTTCTTGATATGCTGTGTGTGCAGAGGATCATATAGGGATGCAGCTTTGAAAGATGCTTAGTAACAAAATGACTAATGCTCTGCAGTACTTAAGTTTGAATGTAATCCTGAAGAGAGATTGAATGAAAATCAGATAAAAGTTATTCAGGGACTACTGCATGTGGCAGCACATCAATCTTCTTTTTTCCTATGTCACATCTTTAAGGGATATGAGATTTGCCACGGAATGTTTGCAGTGTTACGCTGCAGCGTGTGATTTTTCATCTCCATTAAAAGGTTTTAGATTGCAGTAGGAATTTCAAACACTTCTTTTCAATGCTAACATTTGTGAATCGCCTTCGATAGAGTCCCCGAGGGACTGGTGAGAATGAATGAGTCATAACTGTGATTACAAGAACAAATACTCGGCAACATAAGCAAGAGCCGAAGAACTGCTTTTGAATTTAGAAGATAAAAAGTATTACAGTGGCCATGGTAACATGCAAGTGTTGGATGTTTCAGCACTGCGTGTTATGACATCTACAGTCTCCTGACGTCTGCAGCACTTTCACCAAAGAAATAAAGTGTAATGTAATTACATAGTATAGTAGTAAATAGTAATAAATGTGCAAATATGACCATATTTTAAGTGCCTTCCTGGTTGAACTGCCTGCTTCAGGTCCCCCCACGGCCTTTCTACTGTGTTCTTAGACCAGATGCAGAAATTTAACACAACTATTTCAGACTGGATCATTTTTAACAATAAATTAAAAATCTGTTTATGATATTCATCTCATATGTCTACTATTTCCTGTTTGTAGTTTTAAGACTTGTGTGAAAATGGGATCATGTTTTAGGTCACATTCAGGCAGAAACAGACAATTCTTAGGGGTTAACAAACTCTCCACCACTGTAGGAGTGTCTTCAGAGAATTTGATGCACCGATTCTGTCAGCCTGGGTTTCTAAGGAAAGTGACTGCTTTTTGCAGAAATATCATCAATACGTCACATTAAGTCTTAAAATAAAGACTCAAAAGCAGCTGTGCTGCAGCTGTTATCGAGATGTTAAGGATAGCTAAGAAGTTTAGCTATGTTAGCAGTGTGGCACAATTTATCAGAGGTAGAAAGGGCTTTATGTACGTATCTACAGCATACGAGATAAGATAAGATATAAGTAACTATATGTTAGCTTCATGTTGCATTGTCAAGAAAAATGGGAATGGGAAAGAGTCAGTGTATTTGTACTCCTGTAAGGTACATGTACATAGTTGTCATGTATTTAAGTAGTGATCTACAGGTGGTAGTCAATCTACAGCTTCTACAGAAAGAGATCTTTAAGAAAAGATGTTTTTGCACTTCTCTGAAAGCAATGGAAACAAACAAGCTCTTTTCAGTGGAATTTGTCTGTTTGTCTATATGAGCTTCTCATCTTCCACAGTTCATCATACAGTGGGTGAGAGGGGTTGCCATGGGTTGTACTGATCTTTTCTGGGTGATGATGAATTAACGGGTTCATATAGAATTTAAAGCTCAGACACATATGTGAGAGCCAGGCAGAAATAACCAGCAGAAGAAGCGAACAAGCTTTGATATTAGGAGCACACTTCGATCAGTCTTTGGTTAAGGCAGCTATACATTAATAAATCCAAGATGAAATGAATGCAGTAATAGTCCTCTCTGTGTTATCGAATGTCAAATCAAATGATGTATTGATCATGCTTTACAATACAGAGTATACACACAGATCAATTCTGGTGCAGCTGCTGGAGAAGTTTCTCTCGAGGGTATAATGCTGTTTTTTTTTTTATTGTAACTCTGGGTCACCATTGAAATCCATTGTAACTCCTGTGAATTCAATCTTACTGTAGTCTATAGTAAGAAACAAGCTGAAAACTGCTGAGCATACACAGTAACAAACCCAGTAGCCAGTCTGAGAGTCCAGTCTACCAAAATGTACTTTATTAACTGACTAAAAACGAGTTGTGTGCTTTACAACTTCTCAACTGCTTTTGCACTTTGAAAGAAGTTGGAAAGCTGTTGATCTACTAATGCAAAGCTTCAACAGGATCACTTGATCAGTAAATGGCAAACACCACAGCACCTGTTGTGTAAGTCCTTTTTTATCAGAGTGCATCAAGCACTCACAAGCCTGTTAAGAACAGGACCAAACAAATAAACAGCCGTGTGCGTGATTGTGTGTGTGTGTGTGTGTGTGCGCACTACATCGATCTGTTCTAGTCGTGCCACATACTCCTCTGAGCTGATCCAAATGCCGACATGTTTTCAGTGTGCAGACAGTGTTAGCAGGGAAGATTAGAGGACAGCTAGGATAGACTCTGCTCAAAGCCCTGTTTAAAAATACAGGGAGAATGCTTATCAGAGCAGGTCAGTTATCTGCAGGGTCTATACAGAGTGCAAAATTATTCATTTGTTATGCTCTCTTTGTGTATCTGGAGTCAGCACAGTTTTATATGTAAATCCAGTAGCACATTTGGTGCCGTGGCTGTTCAGTATTTGTGCTCCAGTGGTATTTGTTACAGAGAGACACAATAAAGTGAAGAAGGTCTAGAAATTCACATTTTTAAAGGTTATACACAACAGATCACTTGGTCAATTGCTTCATAATCAGCATATTTCTGTTAATAAATTAACAAAATATCAATTTAAAACATTCTAGTCCTGCCCCTGCAAGGGCCACATGGATGTAAACTGTAAGATTCTTTCTGGTAAATTAAAAAGGCAAATCAAGTTTTGACTTTCACAGTCTGACACTTCCAAAAATGCAATTTACAAAAAAATTATTTTAAAGATGCTGCAGTGTGGCTGCAAGGTCTTTTGTAGATGTGGTATGCTATGGTGGACTACTGCAGCTGAAATGTACCTGATGGAAATTTGCAGAATGGAAATAGCCTAAGACATACAATAAATCAAAGTAAAAAAAGAACCATAATTGAACAATCAAACCTTAAAGCATTAAACATATAATTAATTAAGTAAATTAGATCTGTAAACTAATTACAAAGTGTACCATTGTGTACATTTTAAAAATTATAAGTTTAAATAATTTATAATAATTAAATAATAGTGCTGTTACTAGACCTCGTCAACATTTTCAGATTTTTTTCAATAATGGCAAAGTTGATTTGCAGAAGGAATTCTGCTGAGTCTTGGGACCCTTTGTTTATAGATCAGTAATGTTTATTTTAGTGTGGTGAGCCTTGGTAGCCGAAAGGATGCTGCAGTCACAACCATTGTTTGAATTCAGCTGGTTCCACCTATTGCGTGACATATTCTTTCTCTCTCTCTCCATTATTTGCTTCTTTGCTGCTCACTATCAGACAAAGGCTACAATGCCCCCTTCCAAAAAATAAAATAAAATAAAGTGATTTAGTTGGAGGCCTTTTTGACCTTTTTCATACAGATCACACCACTGTCCATTTATTTCCTGTCTTGATATCACAGCCTTATTGCAAAGGTGAGGATGCTGAAGTTTTGAATACATTTAAATACATTACACATGACAGGGTGGACAATGTTCCTATCAAGTTTTTTTTTGGCTCCAATCTCGATCTGATTCCTTAAAAATTAGGTACCTGTCAGACGTGTAGGGAACACAGACAAGGTGTGTGATCGAAACGCCCTTGTAGCGTGTGGGATTGACCCAATCCTAGCTCTTCCTCGCTGTCACCTGACAGTACCTGCTGATACAGGGTTGAAATAACACCTGTATCCCATTTGATCTGTTATGACAAAATAACAGGGACTACTAGATCAAAATACTGGAGATCCTTGTTCAAAAATATGACATTATTGACATCACTGAAAGAATAACTTGCCATATAACATCTGGTAAGGGACTACAGGCGAAAATTAGCCTTTGACTAGCTCTGCAAACAAGCAAAGCCGGGGCTCTCTAGGACCAGAGGGGGCTACCCCTGCTCTAGAGGGAAGTTATTTGACTGGAATTTCCTGAGCTATTGAATCACTTGGCATCAGAGAGTGGACCTCTCTCGCTTACTTGCTCTAATAAACTGCACAAGATGAAACAAAGGAAACACGTTGTGTGAATGTTAACTTAACAGTATTATACTGATTCATCACATATTAGATAATAGATTAGTTTTGTCAGTTACTTAAAGTTGTGAGGCCCTTCATAAGCTTGACTTATAAAGACATTACAAAGGACACATCATGGACAATTTGTTATAATAATTGTAATACAATGGTCACTATCTTAGCATGTCAACCATGCTGTACATGCCTGTAAAGTCTGCACAGTACTTTTAATTCTGTGTTAAAATTACACTGAGTTAAGTTCCCCAGAGCATCAGCCTGTGCCCCCAAAACTCAATTTTACAAAGTATGAGGTATTGATCCCATACAGATGCAGTCATGTCTGAGCTGTTACATTAGAACTTGGTTAATCTCGAGCCTATAGAAAGAAGTGAATGCAGGGGGCATAAGCCATAAATCTACACCTCCCTTACACCTGCAAAAATCCTCCCACAGTAGCTCCACACTGCTGATGTATTAAATGCAACCAGGCGTAAACATCTTTTGATAGACTTGGGGGAGTGCAAATCAAACTTCCCTCCTGTTCGTTATGTAAAATCACGCACTTACAGCAGCTTGTGACATATACACTGGACTAATCTGTGTCACCGAACAACTGAAATAAACACTTTGCTCTACAGAGAGAGTCTCAGACCTTTGTGACCTTAAAAAAAAGAGGAGTTTACCACATGGCAGCTGATTATGTGTGTTTAGACTCTTTCAGCTTGGTCAGCTCAAAATTGGAAAACATGTTGGAGGTCATTTAATATCAGCTGTGCTCATTCATGTGTTACCCATAAAGGTTGTTTTTTTTTTAACAGTACATGTGCAATAAACGTGACAGTATAACATGAAGGCTGTTTGCTTTCAGGCTAATGTAAACATTTAGCAGATATTGATATTGTAGAGATTATTTATGATGGACTTTAGCAGTTTTTAGGTTGATAGAAGTGTTAATTTTTGGTTAATGAAACCATCCATCCATCCATTTTCTTAACCACTTCTCCTCATAAGGGTCAAGGGGGGTGCTGGATCCCAGCTGTCTGCGGGCGAGAGAATATACAGGGTGGGCCATTTATATGGATACACCTTAATAAAATGGGAATGGTTGGCGATATTAAAGTCCTGTTTGTGGCACATATTAAAGATTGCCATCTTGGATACAATTTTTGTTTTTCAATAGGAGCAATAGAATAAAGTTACGTTAAAACCAAGAACACCATTGTTTTTCTTGTGACATTACCAATAAGTTAGATGTGTCACATCTTCCCTATTCCTATTGAAAAAAC
This sequence comes from Ctenopoma multispine, assembly GCA_034779795.1. Lineage (NCBI taxonomy): Eukaryota > Metazoa > Chordata > Actinopteri > Anabantiformes > Anabantidae > Ctenopoma > Ctenopoma multispine. The sequence goes on from JAUYWH010000001.1 coordinate 23,453,890, forward strand.
TTAAAGTTGTATCCAAGATGGCCGACTTCTAAATGGCCACCATGGTCACCACCCATCTTGAGGAGTTTGCCCCCTCACATATACTAATGTGCCACAAACAGGACTTTAATATCACCAATCATTCCCATTTTATTAAGGTGTATCCATATAAATGGCCCACCCTGTGGAATAGAAAATGTATCCAGCAGTTTACATGGTTAGACATGACAGCCAGCTAGGCTAAAAACTACATGTAGCATTCAAATCTAGTAAAAGCTATAAAATGAGCTTGTAGAAGTGGAATTTTCTTCTAGAAGCAGATGCAAATTGAAAAAGAAAGTAATGTTTGATTTCTATATTTAAAAGACAAAACATATTGTTTTTATTCTGGTCAAATGCAGAAGACAATACTTACAAATTAATTCTAAATTAGGTATAGAGTATATACTTAAGTATAGATTAAGTATAAAAACTTACAAATGGCCAAATTCTGGTTATGTGAAACTGGTTTTGAACCATGTTCTGGCCACTGTAAAAGTGAACACGCTGGTATATGAACGTTACATTACATTTACATTTAGTTACAATGAACATTATTCTACAATGAACATTATTTTATTAATAATAAAATCTGTCTTTTAAAATGATCAAAAACATTTACCCTGACAATATTCAGTTGCACAAAAGGGTCACAATTTCTAATGACCTGTATTAGAAATAAAAGTTGCCACCTTGCATTTTGCGTGAATTTCTAGTTTACGTTTAAATATTTATGCACCTTTTCTGGTACATCTTAGCTCCTCTATAAATGTATGAGCATGAAGCTATGCACAGGCATTTCCTTAATAACATTTTTTGTTGTTTATGAAATAAAACTACAAATTAACTTTGATGAAAACAGCATCTTTAAAATCTTTAATTATTATTATTAATTTGATTTTCAATTATTATTCCTCCAGAAACTGAACGAAATCTGGATTTTATCAAAACATCACTGGGCTTGTGTCTGTTTTTACATATTTTTATAAATACTGTGTATTTTAGACACATCTGTGGCATTTTATTCACCATAGGTTGTTCAGGTATATCTCTGAACCCATCTCTTGTAACAGCCTGGTTTCCCGTCTGTCCCTTCAACAGCTGTTTCAGAAGCTATTTACATAAAACTAGCATTAGTATTCATTCCAGAGCCCAGCCAATTGTTGATCAATAAGATAAATTCACTTGTAATGCATCTTTACCTTTGAGTAATGTCTTCCAGTGAAGATGTGAAACTGTATACAGTTATCTGCTGTTGGGTCCCGAATGTGAAGGAAGTACAACTGAGACCTTAGTGCGATGTTGCCGAATGCTAGGATCATGCTTTAATAAAGTAGCAGTAATGCTTATTTTTGCATATTTGAATTGAGTGCAGTGTTAAAATCGCTCGCTCTGTCGAATTCAAAAAACCTTCATAAGCCCAAAGAAGTCTTATGATGTTGTTATACTACGAGTGTAGTTTCAAACGGCAATAACCAATTTATTTTGGTCTCTTGGGGAAATGCAGGTGCTGTAGAGCAGCCTGCTGTGGTCAGCTTCAGGCAGCATGATGGGTGCAAACTGCATAGTTTAGATGATTTATTTCTGAGTATGCAAAATTACTCATGGTCCTGTGAGGTCGTGTAAAGAGTGTTTAGCATATGTTATGTCAGGTAGCTATTTTTATATTTTTTATTATATTCAGAGTTTAAAATGAACAGTTAATAGAATAACAAGCTTGCCCTGTTGAGCTCTGTGCATAATAATAGGCCTAAATGTTCCATATTCAGTAAGCAGCAATGATTGCATTACCAATGTGCTCATTAGCCAACTCACAGACTACCCTCACTCTCACTTTTTAAGTGTAAAAGCATATTCAAATTAGAGCGACCATTCCAGACAGGAAGGAGCCTTTATCTAATACGGTGGCATCCCCACCACGCTGTGCGCCTGCCTTTCGAAGGGAAGATGATAGAGCCTATAATCTATCAGAGAGAATACTAACCACTTTCCACCAGCAGAGTTGAAGAGGTGAACTATTTCCCCCCAAAGGGATCTTTTCAGAAGGCTTTAATATGGATGAAAACATTCATCTTTTTTTTGTGCGAGTGTTGCATGAGGATATCGAGGATATCGATTTGGCAGAACTGAATGGACAGGATGTCCTCTAAAGCTGCAGACATTTTTTTGTCTGTCTGGGCTGTGGCACCAGCAGGGAGGATTCTATAGAATACTGAGCATGTGCGTTTCACCACGAAGCAGCATTAATTAAAGCCTCATATTGATGAGTGGTTCTTATTAATGAGAATGTAGATAAGTCGGACCTGCTCACCATTTTGTAATTTGTAAAAGGCAAATGGGGGTGTTTCAGTTTTAGACTTCCACCATTGTTGTGTACATTTCTTAAGTCAATCCCCCCCACCCAATAACCCCCCTTGCTTTCAATTACTAGGGGTTCTGTGCATTGGGACTGGTTGATAAATAGCTATAAGTCCTGATAGCTTTGAACATGTGTGTGTCTGTGTGTGTGTGCGAGTATGCACATGCGGGAAAGCAGGAGCAAAAAGAAATAAGCGTGAGTCAAAGTGCAAGCTATGCTACAGCATAGACTGGAGTCAGATGGAATCCATTCAGCTCATTAGTAGTATTTCTGTTCCTGAACACAAGCAGAGGCGAAAAAATATTGTAATTGATTTCTACACTGCCTCACTCAGCCTTCTTTTAATGAATAATTACCTCAAATGAGCACTCAGCAAAGAACAAAGGCAGGGTAGCCACTTTTGTATGTATCATTCATGTATTTCATTATTTTATTGCTGGTTTTTTTTCATTTGTCTGCTGAAAGTGCAGCTAAACAAGTAACACAGATACATCTATCACTGCAGCACTGATAAGCAGAGAAGAGAGGACAAGCGGCCGCTAAATGTCAGAGGAAGACATCAAAAAGTACAAGCCAATTAGTGACTCTCGATTGATCTCCCTCCGCTTGGAGATGGACAATCAGACACTTGACAAAAATACTTTTTTTGCCTCTAAATTGCTTTGCCATATTGAAAATACATGTCAGAAGTATTGTTTTTGAGATGTACCTACTGCAAGTATGCAAAATGCACAGAAGTCATGTTTTTACTCTGCATCTGAATGAATCTGATATTAACAGTGTTTTAAACCTAAAATTAATTTGTTCTGGTTTGAATCAGAGGACCAGTTTGTAATCTTCGTCTGTTTTCTCTTCTGTTCAATTTTCTTTTCACACATAGAGATACCCAAGAATATTTATTTGAACACAAACCATGATCTTTTATCTAACCCTAACCAAGTTGTTTTTGTGTATTGTACATGTAATAAAGTGTAATGAAGTTGTAGCTCTGCCGGACGGAAAACCCCCTAAAGTGTCTATAGACACATTGGCCATATGAGCTGATAAAAACTGATAACAGAAAACTGATTAGCTTAGTAACATACAAACTGGATGATCTGTGTTGATCTATCATTGATTAAGTGGCAAATCCCTTGCACATTACACAAGTTCTTCCAGAGCCTCCTAGTGGTGGGAATATAACAGCAACAATGAAAATGATGAGTTTGACATGAAAAGACGACATAGGATTGATGAAACTGAGGAGAACAGCAGAGTTGTTGGGATCGTCATTACAAACAAATACTGTACATGCACGTCTTGCACCACCTTGTGGTTTTAATTTGATTAAAATTCAATTACAGGTAATAGGATTTTATTTAAGATGCTGAAAAAAGTTTGAACTGAACCCAAGTTCTGTTGAACAAGCTGGGCACATCGAAATTAGGTATGAATAATGGTCAATGTGTACTTTTTCATAAATATGTGAATTGACACCTGTACGTACAAAATGAGGGCTTAAATCAAAAGCTTTTCTGTTGCTTTGGTCACCAAATACCCCCCCCCATTAAAACTTCAGTATAAATAAACATGTTCGTATGATGTTTGGAAATCTCTTCACATGAGAGAAGCTGCTCCTGGAACTCTTGACATTATCGTTTCTTCCCACCCAACCTTGCTTGGTCTGTGGGTTGAGTGAGGGCTCACTGCCAGTGAGATTAAAAACGCTGGAAATGTCCCTGAGTGGCACTCAGTATAACCCTAGTAGACATTTCTTAAATTCAATCAAGATGGACTGAATGATTCATGATCTCCTTACATGATTGAGAATGTGACAGCCATTCAAGTAGTCCAATAGCCCTAGGAGACAGGCAAAAGCTCATAAAGGTTTGCGGCTGACGAGCTACATTGTGGCATACAAAGCCTCCTAAAAGAAAATACTTATATGTGTCATTCTAAAGGTATCAATAAACTAATCTAAGACTTTTATGAACTCCTTTACGTTTCCACAGCACAGTTACCAGGCATTTTGAAGGTATTAATTGCCTCTTTGTATTCCAATGACCCCAGAATAGATAGTGATGTTTTAAAGGTAGGGACTTTGAGCCAAGATTGCAATCCAGAGTAATCATTTGGTCTGATTTAGCTGCTGCAGGTTTTTTTTTTTGTTTTTATTACATAAAAAGGGTTCAAAGAAATGTCTCAACGTCAAGAAACTATTCACTATATTCACTATTCACTATCGTGTTCCCATTTGTTTTGTTGATTTCTCTGTCACAAAATAATGTTAATTAGCCAACTGAGATTTAGGGGTGCCAGAAGGCTTTTTTTTACCTTCATGTTTTTTCTGGAAAGCTGCAAAAAACCTACATGTGCCCTCAAAACTCTGCTATTGTGTAATGGTAGCTAGTCCACAACACCCACTTCACACTGCTTCCAGTGGTTACGCTACATGCTAATTTATCCATTTACACTAATTGTCTCATCAATCTCTCAGCAAGACGAACAACGCCTCTTTTCCTTTAAAGACACCACCTTGGACTTTTTATATTGCACATTTTATAGACTATTTAGTGGTTGATTATAAATCTAATAAACTGTTTAATCAATAGTCAAAATAATTGTGTAGCTCTAGTACACGGCTTGGACAGCTGTATTATGTATGCTGGCCAGCTTTATCTTCTAATACTTGAAGTGAAACACGTTTTTATTGCTGTGAAGTACACTTCCCTTTTTACCTTTCTCAGACCTATATGCAAGAATGCAGACCATAACTAAATTAGCATTCTTTAAAGGAATCTGATTGGAGGTGGTGTCACGGCTACATCCACAGAAAAATGGCAGAGTACTGGTAAACAGGTTGCACAACTGACAGTGGGCCTGTGGCAATCAAATGTAATGGAACAAGCCTGAGGATCAATACAAGTCAGTGCTCGCAGACAGACAAAGGTTGTTTAGTAGCAAGCAGCGCTAATTGAAATCAATGGCTAATCAGATGACAGTTCTTAACCTTTACACCTCTGAGGATTCATAAATGAGTGAGAATCATGGCGGAGCAGCAGGCAGACTGCTGTCTCTGTACAATTACTTTCCCCCATAACACCTTTAGTTTTCTGCTGATTCACACTTTCTAAGATGCCTAACTAAGCCATTCAGTGAGGTTACATTGCTCAGAATCAATACAGTAGGAGTACTAACACTCTGGTTTAATGGTAATTCTGCTGTATATGGTGCATCATCAATAAAACCATCCAAGTAAATAAAATATGCATGTGAATGTCTCACTGTGAGAAGCCTACGCTGCACATGGAAGGTCATTCAGCTGGTAATTGATTCTTTCACTGAGGAAATAGAAGTGTCAAATAAAGCTATAGAATTTAAATATGATTCATTTGGATGTACACGGGTCAGGTGAAATGAGGTGGCTATCAAACAGGATTGAACCCAATTTACATGCAATTACATGTAATGCCCTTAAAAGTGGTGGTTAATTGATCGAGAAGCCATAGCCCAATCTATATGGGGGATGAAGCCTCTGGTCAGACATCAACCACACTGACAGACTGAGAAAGTCAGATCAGACGGTTTAATCACAAGATGTCAATGCCCAGTCGGGTGACGCAGCACTGAGACTGACATCACGGTGAGTTGTCACAAACAAATTGTCAAAAATAATCATAAAATAATATTTGAAGTTAAACATAATGTCGCTTTCAATTGAGGGAACAATTTCTGGCCAATGTCTCTTTAAGGGTCTAAGCACCACTCCGGAGCGAAATAACACACTGAAAAATTCAGTTCACAGCTATTTCGTCATTATTCAGACCAATGTTCACACAAAAGCTCCTTTCAGCTTAAATTGTAGGTGAGTAGGAGTACACTAGAGAGATGTCAAGTGTGTTTTAGTGAGATAATTATCACAAATGATTCAAATAGATGTAATGGAGCTCTATGGAGAAACAAAACACAAAGAGTAACCAAACTGCCGTGCTTTACTATGCCTTGATAAAAAAAACTTTTCTTTTCACTTCACTGAACGGTTTGTAGTTGACCCTGGCAATTGCAGTTTATTTTAAAACAGCAGTAGTACTTCATACTGTGGGAATACAAGCATTCCTGACATGCGTTGGGCAGGTAAAGCACAAAGGCAAAGAATTATGTATAAATGAAACTTTATTGATTGCCCGGTGGGTAATTAGGTACGCAGGTAATGCAGACCAGTGCTGTGTTGTACCTTTCTGGTGTCCGAATCAAAGATATCTTTTATTTAGACAAAGCAAAATCTCTTTATTTCCTTATTATCTGTGAAGTCATACTTTCAAACAACACATGATATTCCATTTGCACTTGCTGTTGCTTGGTAACGGCTAGCTTTCCACAAGGTCCTTGGAAATCTACAAAAGAAGGATGTGTATTATACTATCAAAGTAGTTGGTACTTTCATGTCTCATTTGAAATCAGAACAGTGCATCTGTATTTGAACAAGGCTTTGATTCATGCACAGACACACTCCCTGATCCCCCTCCTTAATCCTTCCATTGGCTGGGACAAGGACACGATGACAATTTAAGACCTCTTCCTTCAAACTCTCTAAAATAGTCCTGTTGACCGATCACAACATAGTCTCTGGGATTTAGAAACATGCTTTTAATTAATCAGCTTGACATTTCTTCAGAATGGCTAACAGATCTGGCAAGTTTCAGCTACACTCAAGTTTGTTTATCTATGCTTGTATAGCATGGAGTGTTTAATAGTTACAAGTAGGATTTAGTGGTTATGACTTTAATTTTGTACACACCGCTGTCTCAGTTCCACTATTATAATGGATAAAGCTCTAATTTGGTATTACAATATTATCATATCATATTGATCATATATCATATTTGCATATTTTTGCAGTGGCACATTTGGTAAAGTCACAGTCAGAGGTTCGCGTCTGACTCCTCCTGACCATGTGTTATTGTGGACACTGAACACTGTTACCCTGGACACTGAACGCCCAAAATGTCCACAAAACCCCAGCGACTGAGGCTGCACAAATCACTTAATGGCTACTCACTTAAAAACTTATTTTTTTACATCTTATAAATTGTCATATTGTAATTGCTTTACTATTTACTGAACAGAAAAGATAATTACTTAAATGCTATTACAAAAAGATTTCCACTGTTTATTAGGGATGGGCTTCGAAAACCGGTTCTTGTTGAGATGAGTTGTTTGGTTATACTTTACGGGAAAGGATGACAACAGGGCAACTTGCAATACTTGCAAAGTGGATATTTCATCAAAGGGAGGAAACACTACGAATATGCAAAAGCATTTGCTCACAAAACACTCGATAACCTTAAATGAATGTCTTGTATTTGATCCGCTCTGGACTAGCAAATCTCAACCCAGCAGCAGCTGTAACGTTTGCACGTCCTCTCCCGTTAATACGGCAGGTAACTAATCAACTAACATTGTGTATTATGTTAGCGTGATTTGCCTTATTGTAAAACCTGCTATTACTGTGCATTGCATTTAGACAAGAGAGACAGACAGAGTCTGGTTGGCTCAGATGCTGGCACTTATAAAATATATAAAACAAAGTTCTAAGCTATTCGACCTGTGTGTTCTCCTTTATTAAAAATAAGAATCGATAAGAGAATCGATAAAGAATTGAATTGTTAAACGGAATCGAAAATGGAATCGGAATCGTAAAAATCCTATCAATTCCTATCCATACTGTTTATACTGATGTCTGCAACAAAGGCCCAGCTTTTGCAGGCAAAGATCAGTTGTAGCTTTTCACTTTGTGTCTAACTTGATGAGAGAACTTCCAGTTCAACAAGAGTATTTATCAGCAGAAGAGCTTTTACCATGTACAATGATATTGTAAAAAGAGAAGTTCAAGGGCGGAAACCACTGTTGACCTTTGAGCCCTTAGGCGACATTCCATGCTGTCATGCGATCAGAATTGTAACCTGAAATTCTATTATGCGAGGAGGAAGCCGTACAACAACTCTATACAGAAACACCACCAAGGCTTCAGTCTGCACATGCTACAATGACGTGGGTTCGTAGAAATACAGTGTACATCTTTATGACATTGTAAAACATCTGTACAACTTCTATTCAATTCAATTCAATTTATTTACCAATTCACAATATAAGTCATCTCAAGGCACTTCACAGTGTAAGATTTAAGACCTTACACATTATATAAATATATACAGAATAATGTAGAAAACCCAACAGTCCCACTTGAGCAAGCAGAGTGAAGAGGAAAAACTCCCTTTAACGAAAGAAACCTCCAGCAGAACCAGGCTCATGGTAGGCGACTATCTGCCTCGACCGGTTGGGGTGAGTGGACAGAGGAGAGAGAAAAGAACAACAGGCAACAGAGATAACAAAACAACAAGGTGCAGCAGACGAGGCACTGGGCAGGTTGGCCAGACCAGTAACTACAGCTGCAAGGTTGAGGATACCTGCAGAAAGATACAGAGAGAGAGAGAGAGAGAGAGAGAGAGAGAGAGAGAGAGAGAGAGAGAGAGAGAGAGAGAAGGAGAGAGAGGATGAAGCACAACTAGTGGAGAGAGAAAAAACAAAGTTAATAACATGCAATGATGGCATAGGAGTGAACAGAGAGAGAAGGAATGAGGAGATGAGCTCAGTGTAATGTGGGTGGTCCCCCAGCAGACTAAATCTATAGCAGCATAACTAAGAGATGGTTCAGAGTCTACTGAGCCATCTCTAACTATAAGCTTTATCAAAAAAAGGAAAGTTTTAAGTCTAGTCTTAAAGGTAGAGAGGGTGTCTGCCTCCCGAACCTGGATTGGGGGCTGGTTCCAAAGGAGAGGAGCTTGATAGCTAAAGGCTCTGCCTCCCAGTCTACATTTGGAAACTCTAGGAACCACAAGTAGACCAGTGTGCAGAAGTGCTCTGCTGGGATAATAAGGTTCTATGAGGTCTTTAAGATATGATGTGACAAAATTATTCTACTAACTTCTGAACTGCCTTCAGTACTTTTTAGAGTACCCATTTGCTGTTATGACCTGCTGCAAATGAAATGCATAGACAGACACCAGCTTCTAGCAGCATTCTTCAGGAGCAGGTTGACTAATTTTGAGTCTAACTGTATGTGACCAAACACCTGCAAACACTTGTTGTATATTTCTTGTGACTTTAAAGGCAAAAACATTGGAGAGTAGAGATGTTCAACCATGAGGGTATTGTCTGACCTGGTGTTTTGATCAGAAATGTGAGGCTCAAATCATCTTCAAGAATACAAGAAAAAGAAAAGTGAAATTTCATTTTGATGGCATGTGAAGATGAGTGCCTTTCAGAGCTAGTCTCTGTAGAGCTGTTTAAGGGTCAATATTTGTAACATCAATCTGGACATCATCATCACACAGCCCTCCCATATAATTCACAAGTTCAAAAGAAACACGCTGGAGGCCATTCTGTAAAACACCATGACTTTTAACAATGCAAGTAACAATGATATATAGCACGGTACATGTTTTTCAGACATTGTTCTGCAATCCTCCATTTACCAACATGCTTATTCAGCCTTGTACACATTGAGCAATCGGGGTTCTGTCTATATTTATGTATAAATTTATGTATCTGGCTTTCATGAGGGATGCTCTGTCATTTAAGTGTTTTTAAAGAGCTAATATTTTATCCTTATTGTGGCTTAAAAACCTGGAGTCCTGGTTCCTGGAGTCCCCAAAATGTGGCAGTAACTTTTCATGCTGAAAACCATGTGGATCATGGTAAGTGGCAAGACCCTCTCAAAAATGATTAGTTTTGAGGTGGCGCTTCCACCTCTCCGCCTCTTTGCAGAAGCGTCTGTGACGTTTGTGAACAATGCATGAAGTTCAAGAAAAAAAAAGACGCACCAAGGGTTACCAAGACACCGAGCAGCAAGATCATGGAGATTCTGTGGCAGCAGCGGAGACAGCTGAAGTTATAATGATGTCAAATAAATATAGTACTTCACCGCTATCCAATCCACTACTGCCAAAAAAATTGTTCTAAAAGTTTCACACAATGTCTCTAGGACATCCTGACTGTCCTGTTGTGTAATTCTCCTGCTTCGGGAAATGAGAGAAGCTAACGTTGGTCACTTCAGTGCCTCGTCTCAGTTTGATGTACATGTGGGTTGGAGGAAATGGGGGTCGAACCACCTACCCTGTGGTTTCAAACTTTTCCTTCTGAGTCATAGCCAGCCCCACCCTTTCATGCCATAAATTACCATATTTTCTTCTATTAGTGCTCTATGCACAATAACTGATAGTCTAAGCAGCAAAACAATAACAAAAAATGAATGGTATATAAAAAAATGTGTACTGTGATTATTGACTGGTTGCTCAAACACATCAAATATTGAGAATTTTTTTCATCTTCCACATGGCAAACATTTGATTATTTTTCCATTGTGCCTTCACTCTGCAACTCATTCTCCTCTCTTCCTCTGCATTGGTGAGGGTCATGTCCACACACTGTGCCATTTTTGATGCCATCCACTCAGGACGCAGCTCCTGGGCCCGCTGAAGCATGAAGTCCCTTCTGGGGATGTTGTCATCCATGCAGCTGCAGTACAGCACATAGACATTGATAGCAGCAAAATCCAGCATGTTGTAAAAGTCTCTCTGAGGCTCTGGCTTACTGTCAGATGACCCGTCAGATACTGAGGCTACCCACGACACATCACTCAGCCCTGAGATCTCCCCTCCATCACACTAGCCCATTCTGCTGACTGCATTCAAAGCCTCTAATGTCTGTTTGGAATCAGTTAGTGTATCTATTATAGTTTTCTAATTTATATCACAATTCAGTCTGATAACCCTCATCAAAAAAGATGTATTTATATATATATATATATCACTTAAATATATATACTACGAGTCAAAGGTTTGGACACACATAGAAATTAGCATGTTTATGAAAGAAAAAAAAACAATCAAATTGATCAGAATGAATGTGTAACATTGTTCATATTGTAAATGACTATTGTAGCTGAAAACAACTGCTTTTTAAAAAGGAATAATTACATAAACATGCAGAGACCTACATTCTGCAAACATTAGTACTGTCTTCCAACAGCATGTTATGTTTGCTAATGCAAATATATTCATTTAAAGAGAACTGATCATTAGAAAACCATGTGCAATGATGGTAACACAACTGAAGACATGAAAAACATGGTCATTCCTATGTGTGTCCAAACTTTTGACTGGTAGTGTAAATACTGCTGTCTTTTCTGTTTTCCCATTTTTATTGATACAAATCACAATTTTAAGGAAAACACAAGTGGAAAAGTATTTATAGTGTACTGTATATAACTGAAAAACAGTAAATTAGGTAAATATTCTGTAATATATTTTGACCTGCGACAGGACGCTGACCAGGCAGAGTAGAGGGTGCTCAGAGGCAGGTCAGAAAGATTGACCTTTGGCAGTTTTTCCAATAAAGCCTCCAATAAAAATGACTCACAGGTCAGTATTTCTGGCCTGCCTCCAATAAAACTGACTCATGACTCATTAATTCTGACCTGCCACTCCAATCAGAACAACTTATGGTTCACTAAATGGTCCTCAGATGATGAACCATACTGACTTTGGTGGTCCAGAAGCATTTCCTCCATAATCTCAACAAATTATTATGACCATGGAATTTGATCGCCTGGTTAAATGTTCCCAAAATATTATTTATTTTGGTGGTCCGATGGCATTTCCTTTAGCACCATGATAGGGCTGGCTGATTTGATTTTTGGTTCATACCTTAAAAAGTATTAAATACATAGTCATGACATGTCCAATAGAACTAATAATGAAAGTACTAGAGGATGAACCCTACTTACTTTGCTGGCACACACGCACAAGCAAACACACATCTGTAGTCTCACCAATCAAGAATGGTTTTATCATTTGTGCTCTGTATTTATTATGTTCAAATAGTACTGGCAGTATGGTTGATGCTTTTAGTGCATAATAAACCCCTTTTTATATTTCAATAAACTATAAAGATAGTTGTTCTTGCTGTAATATTATCCTTTGCCAGCAGAGTACTGCATCTGTCTTCATTACATTGCCATTTCATTGCTGTTATAAATCTTGATAAAGTATATCTATCTAACTAAACATAAACACTAATAATTTTACTAATAATTTTATTAGGATTTCTTTTTATAATTTATATTAATGATCAAAATACCAGTGCTTGTAATTTGTCATTTTTGACACTGATATGCGATCTGACTACCCTGGTTATACCTAGACTGGAAACACATTAATGCTAGATAACAACAATAACAACATCATAAGGATAGAAATGTAGAAATGAGTTAGAGGAGGAGGTGACCAAAAAAGATGTAGTTGCCCTCAAAACTATTTAACCCCTATTGCAAATTAGGTCTATTAGCAAAATTCATGAACATGTAAATAACTCAACACAACGTATGTTACAAGTAGCTCCTCCAAATTCAAAAGTGCACTTTTAATGACTGCTGAAGTCTCAAAATGATTCAACGCACTGAATAGAATCCCTTATAGGAGCACACAATGGCAAATCAGGTATTGTCTCAAGCACATCTGGTGCAAAGAGAATTCACTGAATATCTCTGATTGGCTTGAAGGCTGAGCCTTGCTCAGAAATGTTTATTGGACAATGTTCCTGTACTACTGCCATTATTGGTTCAGGTGAGGCTTTGACCGCAGCCCTCCACCGTAAAATAAAAAAAGTTTTGGAACATTTTTTTCCAAGTTACATCCTGTAGCTTTACATCTAGTAATGTGAGTGACAATATTTAGAGCAGTAAACAAACAACTTAAAAAAGAACTTAGCAGCAATGAGGTCCTCTCTCATCACGCTGCTCCACACTCTTCCAAACACACCTCAGCAGACAGGGCCCAGCCAGAGGTGCTGCCCGAATCAGATGAATGTCTAGGGACATCTGAGACGAAGAAATGAAAAATACATAAGCAACTATATATGCAGACAGATCACTGATCAGCCATTAAATAATATACAGTAACTAAATAAACAAGCGAGTTAATAAAAAAGCATACACATATAATACAAGTCAAAAGTTTGGACAGACATAGAAATGAGCATGTTTGTGAAACAAAAGCAGATTCCTAACATAAAATTGATCAGAATGAATGTGTAGACATTTTTCATGTTGTAAATGACTATTGTAGCTGAAAACAACTGTTTTTACATGAACATACAGGCCTTCGCTGATACTGTCTTCCAATAGCATATTATGTTTGCTAATGTTAATGCATTCATTTAAAAGGAGAACTGATCATTAGAAAACCATGTCTAGATCACACACCCTCATCATCAGAAGAAAGAGAGAGCAAGCAAGATAAACTATATTTGACACTAGAAACAAAGACACAGCATTGAAATGCTAACATATAAGAACATCAAAAGTGCATATTAATTAGCATGTTTACTATGTTTACTGTGTTAGTATGCATACATTGAACAAAAAGCATGAGGAATAGTATATATACAATATTTTGTATATGTATATACTGTATATGTACATATATATATATATATATATATATATATATATATATATATATATATAATCTATGTAAGGTCTCAAACCCTACAGTGT
>JAUYWH010000001.1:23467962-23486014 GCA_034779795.1 Ctenopoma multispine
TAAACTGCATTTCGTTGCCCTGTACTTGTACATGTGTAATGACAATAAAGTTGAATCTAATCTAATCTAATCTAATTGGATTTAAAGATGTTGTTTGAATTGGCCACACTGTTCTATGTGCGTCACATTTCCCCTCAGGGATAAATAAAGTTTTTTGAATTGAATTGTAATGTAGAGTAGATTTACCTGTTCCTGTACAGTACAAGTAAAACATGGGGCTGCAGCAGACAGAGACTTGACAAAATGATTATCTAGTTGTGATCATTGTTTTCAGATCTCACAATAGACGTAGTAACTTTGAATAACTATTCACCATCAGGTCTTTTTATCTGCTGTGTTAAATCTGCATGATGAGATCATAGTTCACACTTCATAAATCTGCAGAATGTCTTTGAGGTCAGATCCAGTCTTTCTCTGCCTATATGTATATTTGTCCATATTTCCTCCACTTAGTGTCGGACATTGTCACTCTGTCAGGTGGAAGTCTGCTTGTGTGTGTGCGGGCGGAAGAGGGAGGGGGCACATGCTGCAGGTGCACTAACTGAGGAAACGGGGTCATGGACGGATCCCGGCTGTAAAAGTACAAACTATTGCATTTAACTTTATTGCGAAGAGAATAATGACGGGTTCATACGGAGTGAAAAGCCCAAATAATTAACTACACAGAAAACAAGCTCAAAACCCCGCATTGACGCTATTTACCTTTTTTTTAAGGCTTGAAACTTTGTCCCTTCCAGCAAGTGGCGCCCTAGGCGACCGCCTAGGCCAAGACCCGGCCCTGCCCTCATCTGAAGGTTGTTCTTGATCTTGACAACTGTTGTTAAAGGTTTTTTCTTTACAAGGGAAAGATTTTCGTCATCATCCATCACATCCATTGTTCTCTGTGGTCTTCTAGCCTTTTAATATTCTTGAGTTCACCATTATGTGAAGCCAATAAAATTGGTGGCCTATGAATAAAAATGGCTGTAGTTCACAATATTATACACCAATCTCTTAAATTAAAACTGGTATTTTACACTTCTACTGAAGTAAAACACAGGGATGTGTCTCTGTCCAAATTTAAACAAACCTGACTGTACACAACACAGGAGTATATTAGGAGGAGAAAAAACCTTTTCTGATTTGTGTCATGTGAAGCTTGCATCAGAGCAATAAATGACAATACCTTAGACTACTATAAGAAGATCCCATAATACATCCATTTTTGTCACAGGCACAGAAAAATGTATACAGAAATCTTTGACTTCTTCCACTAAAGATGGTAATGAATTATTTCAGCGGTGTAACACCTTGAATTGCAGTGGCACACAGTTTGCCTTCAGCTTTGTTCTGGGGAATGTGGTTAATCAAACTCATGGCTGCTGCTGACATTTAGCTTTCCACAACAGCTCTCTTTGGGGTGACACAGTAATCATAAATTTCCTTGTCTCCCTGATTTTATCTCATACATTTTAACTCTATTCCTGCATACTTCTCCTGTAGTCTGACAACCCTAGGGTGTTGGTTTGTGCCAAGCATCCCCTCCGTATGTCTGTTGGTCTCCACCCTATTTTTCCTTATTCTGAGGTAATTACCTCCCTATGAATTCACTGACAAATAGATCTGTGGCAGATATGACAAAAATAGCTGACAGGGATTTTGACATAATAGTCACATTGTCTCATTGAGAAAGGGGCTTCTAAATGAGGCCCACCTCGATAATTATCTCCATGTCATTCAGATGAGGCCAGGATAAGGCATTTTGTTTGCTAAGGCTGGCAGTAAAAGCGTTGAGCAAAAGTGAGTCGCCGCTGACTTTAGGACAACCTTGGTTTGGAGTTTATGATGACTTTGTCTAGACTGAAATGCGGTTCTGCAAGATATCCTTGAACGATAATTGAGTGTCTAGTCCAGCGGTTTGTGCGCAGACGTCTGTATTTGCAGCATAAAAGCAGCTGTTTGTTCAATCAAATTCCCAGTTGTAGGCCTTTTAGAGCTTCCAAGCAAGAAGCAAATCTAAGATTTGTGAATAAAAGCTCCCCTAATCCTCTGAAGCTTTTTTTGAGTGTCACTAGAGATGGGAAGACCACTGCAGAGAAATGCTTTTTAATATGTACCAAAATGTTTTTTTTTCAGCCAACACATTAACAATTCCCCAGAGTGCATTAAGTGGAAAGCCAAGTTGAATCTGATCATAGTTAATGAAAGTACCATACTTTGATGTTGGTACTTTATTGGGTCAATTCTTCAGTCAAGGTCAGCTGGGCTCAGACTCCCTCCCACAGGTCTGTTTGGCTGCATTAATTGCTTTCTAATACTGAACTGATCTGACCTATACAAGTTAAAGCCACAATTACAAAAGATCATCCTGGGTATTATGTAGGCCAGGTGACAAGATCAAAAAGAAGCCATTGCTTTCTGGACTGTTTACAATCATGCAGACACAGGGATTTGTCCTCTGCCCGCTGCAGTGTGAATCTTATCAGAGAGGCTACAGGGATCGCACACAGATCTGCTGCATCAGCCTTTTCTGATCCCCGAGCGGGAGATGAGTGAATCCACCATCCCTCGGGAGTTTAATTTGGAGAACAAATCTGCAATTATCTGCTCAGGTTGTAATGACAAAGAGGACTGTGTTTTGGTGGTGCACTTGGCAGAGCAGTAATTGCACCAGAGAAACAAAGAGCACATATTAAGATGGTTGTCATAAATTCAAATTTGAGTTTTACTTGGAGAAGGGATGAGAGAAATGCAGGTTCTGTCATGGCTCAGTTTATAAATTCATTTCAGGTGAGCAAAAGTTTGTCTGAGCTGTAATATTTTTTACTAACATCTTAGTCTAAAGAGTCCATTATAATGTCAAGTGTGTCTTATTTCACATTAAAATTTATACAAATTAAGATACTTAGCAACTTCACACTTTTGAAACAATTTCAGATGCACTAATACAGACTGCAAAGACAGAAAAGCTTTCTTAATTGTGATTACTGTTTATGATATGTAATGTCTGAAGTCTATTCTGTTTGATCATAGCCCTTGCCAAAGTCCTCATGCAACACGTGTGGTTTAACATCATATAAAATACTGATGATATGCAGTGGATGGCTACTCAACAGCTCATTTATCTTTCTCTCCCTCTCTCATTTTCTCTATACAGGCCCTATTCTTCAGAGCAAACCCGAGATTTGACTTGAAGACCCCCTTTGCATGCCATATGTCTTTCATGACCAGGATTTGAAAATGTTTTAGATGTGACTTTGAAGTTTAGTATAAAAAAGAAAGTTTAATATTCCCCATTCGCACACTGTGCGAATATTGTAGCTGTGCTGGAAATTTAAGGCATAGTGGGCCTCTTGCAAGAACTGCTCATATGAACAGATTTGTTCTTAAGTGGCACTCACAGGTAACGTAAGGTAATTTGCATACAATGTTAAATTCTATGACATATGAAATTCAACAGTGAGGTCAAGATTTGTCATACAAGCAGGTGTGTTGCTAGAGGGGTGGGTATAGGTGGCGCAGTCCCCCTAAAAATATGATTGGCCACATCTGGTAACCTACCCCCACCTTTCCTTGCTCTGGCAGACTTAGCTTACTGCTTAGTATTATAAATGAATGTAGAACCTTAGCACAAACAGTATTGACTGGTCTGACTCAGAAAGAAATCATTATCATAATAATTGCTCATTTAGAGGCAGGCTGCTACAGGTGCTATTCAAAAGAAAGAAATATGTGACTAAAAGAGAACTCCTAACTCAAGAGGTAATAAACCTGACTAATTATTCTAACCATAAAAACATTTTCTAACAAGCTTGCATTACACTTGTGAGCACGTCAAATCACAGCTGCCCAGACTGACAGCAAAGCTACACCTGAAGACATCTGTGGTTTGATTGGTGCTTGGGACTAGAGCACCTGTCCAATCAGTCAAAGTGGTAGAGTGGCAGCGGTTGAGTGCAGGCATCATACTGGGCTGCTGCTTTAAAAGATGTCAATTACTCATAATTACTGATTGTTGCTGTTTAACTAATGTTCAGGTAAGTTGTTGCATGCTATTTGAATAAGTTACCCGGCTGGCTGAGTAATCCTGATAGCTACAATACAGCATCTCAAAATTACTAGCTTGCAAAGCTCGCATTTCAAAGTACCTTCCTTAAAATCTGTAACTAATTAAATGTTATTCCATGTAGTATTGGTGGAAATA
This sequence comes from Ctenopoma multispine, assembly GCA_034779795.1. Taxonomy (NCBI): domain Eukaryota; kingdom Metazoa; phylum Chordata; class Actinopteri; order Anabantiformes; family Anabantidae; genus Ctenopoma; species Ctenopoma multispine. The sequence goes on from JAUYWH010000001.1 coordinate 23,472,146, forward strand.
TTCCATGTTTCAAACTGTCTGACCCAGCCAACATTGCTATTCTTGGGGCTACGCTGCTAGCAAGGCTCAAAAAGGCACTCAGAATTATGTCTCCCATTGGGTAAATAGCAAAAGTAGTACAATTCCCCACAAACCAAACTTTAACTGACATTGTAAGTTCTGCATAAGAGGTACAACTCTTTGCACCTCTGGCTTCCATAAAACAGACATCAGTTTTGTGACCTCCCACACTCTTAAGGGCTTTGTTTCTGCAAAGTGGAGAGATGAAGCAAAGACAGCCTGAGGGTAGTAATCCGGTTATGTCTCTCTCAGGTGAAGAGGGAGCCTGGATCTCAAGGCCTCGGGACATAGCGAAAGGTATGATATGACACACACAGCCCTGGGGGTCATTTGCTGTACAGCATAATTAATCTAACATGTCACGTTCAGCTTGTTAACGCTGGTGTTCAAAGTAAAACAAACGAGCGCCGCCACGCAGCGTCCGGTTCTGCATTGTCAACATGAATGCACTCAAGGATTCCTCAGAGATGTAATGGATAAAAAGGGGCTCGAAGAATGAATAATTTATCAGAGTGTATTAATTTCATGGTCCGCTAGTATCCTGGGCCATGGCACAGCGTGTAATATTCTAGTAGAGGAATATTATGCAATTGTCCCCCTTGGAACGCGACTTGGCATTTATGCTGTGAATTAAATACAGAGCTGTTCAAAAGTATGTCTTCCTATTTGTCTTTGGCGTTTTATAAATCACAGAAAAATTATGACATTAACAGTTTGACATTAATGTTCATGTTTATTTAACGCCTCGTTAATAGAGACTCCGGCTGTGGTTAGTGTTCCCAATCAACTCCTGATTACATCAGTCTCATCAGAATGCATAGATGCTTTCATATTAACAAAGCAGCAGCAGCATAAAATATGCATGTTTCCACAGAGCATACATTTGTTTGTGATTAAGTCCATGACAGCTTTTACTAATGCCACTGTCATGTCTGACATGTATTGGTTAATTGAATAATCCCACACATACACACAGTACCTAAGTCCAGTTAGGAGCTATCTCTACTTCATCTGACAATTTCTATTATATGTTGCTTTATAGTTTAACTCAAATGTTGTACTTTTAATTTACTACATCTATTTGGTAAATATATTATCTACTTTTTGGAATCTGATTAATAATACAAAATACAGGATAATCCACTGATCCATGATGTGAAATTCACAAGCTAATCAGCAGCATGTAAACTAATTTAAATCATAATTATTAGATTCAAAAGCTATGATCATAAAATAAGGTACATTGTTACCAGCTGCAACCTGTGATGAACATAATAACGTATCAGTATTTATAATCAGTATTTATGGTAACTAAATGCTCATTTCAAATATTTCAATTTATGAAATTAGTTGCAAAAAACCCTACATTTTAATACGCTGCTTTTGCCAGTTTCCCACAGTGTGTACCTGCTCAGTGAACTTCAGTTACTTAAAGACATTGTCATTTAGAAGACAGAACCTTTTCAATACGGAGCTGTGAAATGCTCAAGGATGATGATGACATTCTGCTGTGTGCTAACACTGGCACAAGCTACTGGTCCTATCAGACCAAATAAGGCTGTGGAAGCAAAACCTGAGAGCACTGAATATGAATATTTAATTGCCAGTGTGATAAAGTTCATCCAAGTATGAAGTGTTAAGCTCTAAACTGACAGTTATTTTAAAAAAGAAACAAGGAAACATATCTTCACCAGCTTAAATATGCCAAATACAGCACATTACGAACAGGCAGCAATTCTTAAAATAAACACTAATAGTGGACAGAGACGATGTTTTCTGATATTTGAAGGATGCTTCTGTGCAGGATGACATGGTGCACAGTGACTCTCTCTGACTCCAACGTGACCTTTAAGAATCAGATGATGTAGCAACTTTCCTTTGTGACTTTTCCCTCCCATCCCGAGGCCTCCGGTCATGTTTGCTCCACTCTCTCTCACTCTCCCACTCTCTCTCTCCACTGTGCTTTTTGTTTGTCCCAAGTTCCCCCTTGAATCGCCCCAAAACATGCTCACACACACACACATAACCAACTGAATTCAGAGCAGGAAGTCTGGTAGCTGCAAATGTTCATTTTTATCTGCCCACCAGAGTCAGATCTAAATCTCTTTAGCGTTACCCATGCACCAGTGTAGTGCTTATGTTACAGATAAAAAAACTGCCACTTAAAATGTACATGGAGAAATGCATGTAGATTTCAGGGCAACTCATTCATGACATGATGAAACTGGAAATACATGATGCATTAGCCTGGCCACATCTGTATGACTTCTCCTGTGGTGTGGAGGGAGAGAAGCAGCAGTTGACAAATTGGTAAGACAACAACAGCAAAGCATTTTTTTTATGGGCTTTTCAAAACCATGAATCACTTTCCCGAACCCTTGAATAGATGCCGTGACCCCTGCTGCACACTTATTAATATAACCCATGATTAATTTCTTGCAATCATGAAGAAACGAGCCCCGTGTCTTATGGAAATACATTTAATTACAATAACACAATGCAGGTCTAGCTGAGAATTCTCAACTACTCCTCGCTAGTTCATTTAGTGTAGCCATAACTTAATGAAAGATGAATGCTACAATGGAATTCATGCCATTTAGGGTTCATTATACTAATAAATCTTGCATGCTGCTAAATGGCATGAAACGGTTTGGTCACGTTTCCACAGCAACCCTTTATATCATTAAGCCCGAAATCATAAATTTGTCAAGTAATGTTGTATGTCACGACACAGGTGACATGACACATTTATAACATGAAACACAGAGGCTTGTGTGATATTCTCAGGCTTGCTGTGGAGGTAGGGGGGGTTGTTGCATACTTTATAAGGGTAATCGACGTTTTGGGGATTTGTGACCTTTCTGCTGATCTGACCACAGCTGTGAATGACAAGTGCATTGATTCCTGTAGCTCATGCTTTGTTCCTACATTAAAGGTGAAAGTGCTGCTGAGATAGGAAACCAGGACTCAGCACGGGGAGAGGAAGAAATACACTAACACTAATAGTCTATCTCCTCTTATGAATTCTTGTAAGAGTTTAGCAATAATAGCTGCACCTTTTGATGCGTACATCCCTTTTTGAATTGGAAAATTCCTTTTAATGGTGAATTTAAGATGAGAATTAATCATAATTATCTCAGTAAGCAAACGGCTGCCACGCTTCCCCTATTAAGAGCCGTACTTGCTTTCGGGGATTCAGATATTGTTGGTGAGAGAGCCTTTTCGTCCCCGTGAAGAGGAAACATTGCCGTAACAGGGGGACATAAATAACCCTGAGCTCTCATTGACAGCTTGTTACTCAGTCTTTATTAGCAAAAGGGGCCAATAAATCATGGCCTTGGAAATGATTAGCTGGACGTTTGAGCTATGGTGTGTGTCAGCAAATAAGTGAGTAGAAGTAAAGACGACAATCAGGGATATTGATATAATGTGTGTGTATATACAACGTTACACAGGTTATCTCACTATAAACTAATCTGGATTTTAGTGTTGGATATCAAAGTCAAACCAAACCCAGCAGAAGCTTTTTCTTAAAAATGCACTGAAGCCATTGTTGCCTTAAAAACGTATTCATATCACACTTGTTGCACAACATAATGAGTGCTCCATGCTCCACCCTGGCTCATTGTCTACCACACGATTTTTAGGGACCTTGAAAGTAGTTCTGCTGCAATTTTCGACCTTTCTGAAATCTTTCCACCTCTGTCTAGCTCCCCTGGGGTTCCTGACAGCGCCCCAGTCCTGGCTATCATCAAAGCCCTTCTGCGAAATCTCTGACATCGGAGCACCTCGCGCCATATTCTGCAGGTTAGGCACCCCGGCAATGATCGCTCTGGGAATGTCTGCCAGTTTAGCACTGCAGGTAGTAATGGGAGTTCCATTTCGCTTCTGAAAATGACCTGACTTTACTCTAAAGGCTTATTTCCTGTATGTCATTCTCTTGGTTCCTGTCAGAGGTAAGCTGACAGTAATACCACTAACTAACAGCACCCCATGAGGATCATGGGACTGGACTCAGTGAATAGCAGTTCCTCTTTTTTTTACTGTAGTGATGTGTTGAGCAGAGCTGAAAGAGCCTAATGTACAGTATTATCTCTTGTTGTAGAATTCTGTGCTGTGTCTGTGACATATGTAAGACCATAACAACCTCTTTCATGGTCCTACTCATCATGTTATTTGCTTTTACTCTATGTGTGATGCACAAAAACTCAAACAGAATCACTTTTTGTCATACAGTGGCTACATTGTGTGGAGATGCAGCTGAAATTAGTGCATGTATATTTAAGCAAATATAAAGTCTAACCCAGTGAGTACATTTCATAAATCCTCCCCTAAGTATCACAAAAGCCAGCAATATTAACAGTTAACATATTTAGTTTTGTTTCACCATTAATAACTAAAAGTTAAATGTTTCATTTAAATTTTTATTAAAATTCGGTTTAAGAATAAAAGTCAATCACCATTTCTCACACGCACTGACTGATGCTCAGATGACAGCACAGTGGCTGCTGAGGGATGTGGTAACAATAAAAATAATAAATATGGATGAGATCAGATGATGCTATAGCCTGATGTGAAGATCAAATGTCTGACAGTCCATCCCAATCAATGATGATGATGCAGAGTCACATGGAGACTTCTCACACTGTTAAATATCAAAACACGTCAGTAAATTAAAGTCTACTGCTTGAAAGAGGGGGAGAAGGCTGCATGCAGCATCTGCTCTTTCAACACAGCTGATATGTTTTCATCGCACAAAGTGAAGAAGCCCCTTAGTGTCCTGTGACAGTTAACTGCAGTGTTCACACCCCTGTAGTCTGATGAACACATGTGCACATTCATGAACTCATTAGTAGCATTAAAAATCTTAATAATCTCACCAATTAGTAGGATTACATCAGTTATAATAGGCCAATTTGATACAAGTCTCACACTATGTACAGTATTACCTTTTTAATATAGAAAAACACTTCGGCAACAGGAGGAACTTAAAATCAAACTACCAACCTCTGGGCTTGTGGATGTTTTTATTGACAGGCCCATAGTCTCCCAAAACAAGTTGAAGACCCATGTTGTAGCTAACTGACACAGATGGAGAACAAGGTGCCTCTGCCTATTTACACTGAATTTCAAAAAGCTGCCCTAATGAATGTGTTCATTTTACACAGGTACTGGCACCCGGGCATTAGCAGTGTGATGATGAACATGACATTCAACATGATGTATAATGCACATAATTCCCTGTCTTATCCGAGGACACTTTGACATGTGCCAGGAAGAACCAGGAGTTGGACTACTGACTCAGCAGTTCATGGAGGACTGCTCTGTCTTAAACAGCTCTTCCTGGATAGTGAATTCCAGGTGCCTTAAATGATGCAGTCTGTGCATTTTCTCCTCGTGGATGGTCAAATATATGAAAATCTTTGACTCTTTTATTTTAAGTCCTTGTCATGTCCAAAGCCAGTCCTGCCCAACTAGCATCACCTGTGAGACCATATATTTCTGTGGTAAACATCTAGAGGACCGAGGTTAACCCCAGCTGAAATACAGCTCAAAGCGGCGGTTAATCAGCGTCCAAGGTGTTCAAGAGCAGCCGTAACAAGACAAAACAATTTCCCTCTGGGATTAATAAAGATTTTTTAATCCTGACTTGAAGTTGCATTAGCTTTATTTTTCATATTCTACAGTGTGCAAAAGTCTTAAGCTAGCCAAAATGATACACAAGTTTTTAGAGAGTGTGTGAGTGGGGGGTGGTCTAAGAAGTCATAATACAATGTATTTTCCTCTGTGTTGGAACAGCCTGTGAACATATTTGTTTATTTTATTTTTATTAATTACACTTTTCAGAACTGAACATTTGGGGTGGGACTGTTCGGGAGTGGTGGGGGGCAGCTAGTGCAGATGAGCAATATGCAATAGCTGCAATGTTACGTCGTTAAGAGCCAAAGAAAAAATGAAATGAATGAATGAAAAGAAAAGTGGATGACTGACTTACAGTCGGTCAGAAAGACGCCTCCACATGAAAGGTAATTTCCTCTGTGTCTGCTGGACATGTAACAACTTTATAAGGCGATCATCTGTCAGACATAACATCTGACAAATGAAAAAAATAAATCAATAGAACTATCCAACATAGTGCATCCAGACACTATGTGACAAATAGCTCTGTGCTCCTGGGCTATTCACTGCAGGTTAGAGAAGCATTACATGAAGTAGATGAGCCAAATAAGACGCACTTCCAGTCATTGTTGTTAATGCATATTCATTAGGCTGAGCCATACAGTGGAGCATGGCGATCATGCTGGGCATTCACACTGAAACTTGGATAACTGTGCTGATATGCAGGTCTGCCTCCCGTATGCTCCCGCTAATGAGGTCAGGCTGAGTCTCACACTTTGCTGAGTTGTCCACCTGCCTTATAATAAGACTCCATGTTTGTCCATGCTAATGATCCCACAGCTAATAATCTCACTTAGAAACCTGCTAATGCTGGTTCTGCGCGTATCACCGTCTCTCATATATGAATATGCATTTTAAATATTCCATAGGACTTGTGAAACACCACAGGGGGTAGCGTTGAAAAAATGTTGAGGTGTGCCACCGAGGCATCAGCAACATCTGGGCTTCATAGTTGTAGTGCAGCTGCTAACAAGATGAGCTGGAAAGATGAAGTTATGAAGACAATAATGAGACAACACGGGACTTATATTATCACAAATGTGACAAAGTGCAAACAGTGTTTGCTTCTCACTCCAGAAAAGCCGAGCATTTTCAGCATCAGATAGCAAACACTCACTCATGTGGAGTAGAGTTCACATAAAAGCATCCCGAGGTGTCCACACTACAAAGCTGTTTGTGCCTCTGCAGTTTTAGCTGATACAAGGAATATTTTCTTAGTTAAGGCATGAAAGCCGTCGACAGAATGAAGTGATTTACCAGGGAAAAAAATCCATATCCTGTCATTAAGACACTTGGTGGATCTTGTCTTGTCAGTGCTAAACTGATAGTCATTGCTAAATGAATAATTAGCCACTTGTACTACAACTTTCTACTTTGTTTAGTTTTTTGACATTAAGCTGAACCATAACTACTTTAGCTGCTTAGCAACCATCAATAAAGTGTAGAAAACAGTACATTTAAGTGTGCAACAATAAAACACATAAGCCTCCTGTAACTCATCATTAATTTTAGAGTGATCTATGTTGTATAAGGTTTTTTATCATCATTACTATCAGTTTCATTCAATTGTAGGATGTCCACCAGACATGAAGTACATGTATGTTATTTTTAACACATAATGATTTACTGTTGGTCTCATTTTAATTTTTGTATTGATTATTTCTAATCTTTCTAAACTGTTATAGGTGGTAATTGCAAAAATGTTATTGCACTGACCCTGAAATAAATTTTGAAAAATTAAAAAGCAGTTCAAATTGAATGTTCCCTTGAGCAGCAGAAACAGAAATAGCAATAGCTTCCAAAGAAAAAACATACATTTCACAGTAGTCGTTGGTGTTAGCTTGTTCTCACTTGTTCCTGTGCCAAAAAAGTATGTAACTACATTACTGTGACAACAATTGTATTGACGTTTCTCGGAGCAGTGTGCGTTAAAGTGACTTAAAAGCAGTACCGTAAGCATGTTTCACTCTTTCACACGAGGAGGTGGAACAAGGCAGGTCACTGAGCTGTTGAAACCAAAAATGCTGATTCAGTAAGAAAAAAAAAAAAAAGAAGTGTTAAAAACAAAAGAAAGAAAAAAAATCTTACATTTTTTAACAAAGAGTTGGAAAACATGGCCTTTGGGCACATAGTGAAGCTGACAAATACTTTTCAGTTTAGCTGCTGGTTTCCCAAACTCCTGCCTCTAATCACGGTGTCGTGTATAATGGATTACAGCATCCAGGCGTCTGAAATTTCCGTAAAGGTAAGGCATCATGTAGCCCTTGGATTTCCCCCCTGCTCTTCTGTCTTATATTTGCTCACATTAGCTTACACATAATGCAGCACATTGCATGAGTTTTAAATCTCCCCCAAATCGCCTGCTTTGCTGCAAATGGAGATAAAACACCCTTTTCTGGGGGCTATTATGATGCCAGTGATTAGTTATTTTCCATTTCAGGAGCCCTGAACCATCACAGATATTCAGCTCCTCATTGCACTGCTTCATTTTACTGTCCTTCCTCAGCCCACTCTGATCACCTCATGTTTCACTGTATCTCATTCAAGCTACTCCTGGCTATTACTCACAGGCGTTTTTTTTTTTTTTTTTGCAAACAATTCCACCACACTGAGTAAGACGGTATAAAACCTTGACATGGAGGGCGGGAAGCAGACTGCTTCCTCTGCAGGCTAAAGAACTGCAGAGGCTTTGTTTCCTGTATGGCTGGACAGTTTAAAACATGCCACAGATCCGTGCAGCCACCCAGATGAGGCGTCCTCGCTGACAGGATCACTCATTCCACAAACATCTGCGGTTCCATTAGTGATGTAATGAAAAGTGTAGCAGCTACGCGAGCATTTATGCCCACTACAGCAGTTGTGCCTGTAACAGTTGTGGGCTGTAAGGTTCTGAATTATACATGATTTAATTAAACAGATTCAGGAGTTGATTCAGAGAACACAAAGGAAATGAGATTCCTAACACAAGATGGCCTGCTGCGCTTTTTTCACTGTGAGATTAGCATTGTATTGCCACTTTCTTTTGTCACTGCTTGCTTTGTGATTGGGACAATTATAGCTACAGTTTTGCCTCCATTGAATAATGAGCGGTAAGAAATGTGCTGAATTCAAACTTTCAGTGGAGAGAGCTCGCGCCCATAAAAATGTAGAAAGATTTTTTTCATTATTATTATTATTTGCTTGCTATAATCGTTTGGGAATTCACATCCATTCAGATCCTCATCAAGTATTTACAGCTTTTATTTTCTCTAATCTCTCTGATTTATAATATAAAACAATTTAGATTCTAAAAGCGGCAATTGATATTCTCAAAACCCTCCTCCACTTGTTTCCCACCTTATCCTGAAAAAATTTCCCTGCTGATTGGTTGGTTGTGGGAGCTCGGCTGATGAGCATGAATCGTGATCTGACCTTCGCCTCGTCTGAGTAGATGAATCAGAGACTGGGTGAGTCTCTGTGACCCTCATTACCTCCTCCCTGCTCCCGCCGCCCTCCCGCTGGCGTCTCAAATGACACAGCTGATGCCCAGGTATCGGCAGGATAATGTGATTCCAGACCATCGTAGACGCTATTGCCATGCAGACAATGGCGCACGTAAAATGAGGCAGTTTTCAAAATTGCCATGTAGGATGCCAGAGCTTTCCTCCCCTAGTCAGCAACATTTGTCAAATTCAGATTGAATCAGCGGTGTTGTGCTCACACAGGCGATTAGGGAAAATAGGCTGCGGTTCAGCATCTCGCAGCACAGGCAGTCTATACAGCCGCGTATTTTACTCATAAGCCTTAAAGGTTATGTGACTCTTCAAATTAATGGCAAATCTGTTGCAAAGTATGGCAACCACTGGAGTGCTACTGCTTTTCAGAAGAGTGAAACGGTTTCATTTAGCAGACCCTGGATATTTCCACTCTCTTGATATACTGTAAAACAAACAGAGCAGCACGAAAACCTCTGCAAGAACTTAATCCCTGGAACTGAAACTCCTGCTGCTATTGTTCCAGCTGCTATCACTGCTGCTGTAGTATATCCTTTCTGCCTCCCAGAATAATGAGAAGTCCCGGCATAATGTACATTTGGAGCTCTTTCTACATTCACAATGCCAAGATACTTTTTCTCCACAACTTGGTGGATCCATCTACTGACACATTCTAAATTTGGATTCCTCCTTCCTTTCGGTGGAGCTATCCTAATATGGCCCCCAGTCATCTGATGGTTGCCCTGGACCATTAGTGGCAATTACACTGTTTTTGTGACTAGTGACAAAACTTGGAACCTGCCTGTGAAAATGGTTATTTTCCCATTAAGCGTTCCAGTGCTTCATCAACTCCAGAGCTGGCTGTGCTCCGAAACCGCACCATACAACATCTGCAGAAGAAACAATGCAATTACGGAGGGCCATCTGGAACAATAACGTAGGAGAATAGATATGATTAACACTAACACAAACAGATGGCAAAGTGTTAGATTGCTGTTCGACAAGCACATAATAGGAGGGAACCTTAAGCCCAATTATAAATGGCAGCAGTCTGCAGTGGGTTCAGGAGGAAGTCGAGCCTTTGCAGCAAGGAGCGACTGCCGCGGCTGCCTGAGCTGCTCGTGGCTTGCTTCTTTTATGTGAGCGATGCTTACAGATCACAGAAGAAGCTTCAGGGAGACATAGTTCATCAAGTGTTTGCGCTATTTAAATGAGCTGTGGTGGGCTCTCATCGAACCAACAGCACGTGTTCAATAATTGCGTCAAGAGTTGATCGCTGGAGAATCATCCCTTGTTACGTCCCAGCTAATGACCACACAATCAATTACCAATTAGAAAGTTTGCCTTCATTTAAATTCACTCCATTAGCAAGTGGCATTATTCATTAAGCAATACTACAGATTGCTTTAACATTAGAGAACTTTCTCTGAGAGTAATGCTTTTCTACGATTAGAGGTCTTCGGGGAACAAAGTCTGATGTTTCTTTGCAGCTCTATATTAACACTGGATAAATAGATCCAAAGATAATTATCACTGAACTCAAAGTCTTTTAGCACGTTGTTTTGGTTTTACAACCTTTTCAACTTCACTGTTTTGGTTCACTCTCACCACTCTTTGAAGGGACATCATTGGGCTGTATTATGTTGACTAGTAATGTAATGGGGATATGTTTTTAATTTCAGGAAGTGTTCTGAGGTGCTATATTTCTTGTTCATCATTTCTCACAGTACATCATCCTGTTTGTTATCCTGATAAGAGGATCTTTGGCTTATCCAGATTACCAGACTCCAGCACAACATCTTTATGGTTATGTGTAAGTGATCATAGCATTATGCTTAAAGAAAGATAGCACAGGATTGAATTTCTAATTCAAGATCACTGATTTTCGTTTTGAGAACATAGTTTCATGATCTCATCATGTCCTTACTCACGCTCAGATTTGCACTGCTCTTGTTCAGACTTTTATTTCTGCTCTCACATTTAGCGATTTCCTGTGCCAGGCCCAAACTTTCTTCCTGTACCCTGCTGCTGCATGTTCACAAACCTCGTGCTCATGGACGTCAGCTTTTGCGCTTGTGAACACGATGACCTTAGAATTCACTATTTAATGTGGAGTCATGAAATTATGCTCTCAAATTAAAAAATGATGCCCTTGAATTTGAAATATTTGGGTTTAAACAAACCTACAATGTTTTCCTAACCTTAACCAAACTACTTTTGCTGCTCTGAGTGCTTCCAAAGTGCAGATGACTGTATTTTGTATTGTATTGTATTGCAACAAACGCCTCCTATGTGGAGACACACAGAGTACCAAAGCTGCTGCTGTTGCTCTGCAAACACAGTGCTCAACCTATGCTTTTTATGTAGAGTCGCTGGTACAATAATCTACCCCAGCCACCAGTTTGTGACTGTGTTACTAAATGAAACGCTTCACATCTTTGTTGTGTTGGTATCTGCGCGCAACTGTTGTCCAGCCACAAAGAAACAAGCAACTGAATGTGCCAGACATTTGCCTCCTGCCCACACTGCTGTCATCTACTGTATATGTATAATACGGTGGAGACAAGGGCTAGAGCTGCTGGTAGGTACGATATTGCTGATGCACACATTCTTTAGATGAGCTTGACATTTAAATCAGACATTTCAATGAAGCTGACAGCTGTGGTAAATAATCAAATTAATTTATTTTGCTGAGATGGCTCATATTGCTTCCAGGTTTGATGCTTTAATAATTTGTAAAGTAAGCATCAAACACAGATGTTTTTCACATTTGTGAAACTTTCAGTAGGTACTACAAACAATCTGTATTACAACTGGTAAAGCAGGAGACAAACAACGCGCATACATGCACAAGGGACAGAGAGGGAAAGTGGGATCAGACCAACTAACTGTACCCGATACCCATCCATTATTAATCACTCTGTACACCACAGTGTTTGACAAAAAAAGTACAAGTGTTGCACTCGTGAAAAAAGAAGTTGTTTTCATGTCATCCTTGAGTGAGTAGTGAGCCTTCTCAGACTATATTTAACTGCCCAAAACCATCAGTAATGTTGACAGCCCGAATTGATGCACTGCAACGGAATACACTAAAATTTGGTAACGTCTGTTTTAACTGTTGCATTTAATAACTGGGGGGAACCTTCAGCACATCATCACGTCTTAACAGAACATTTTCCAAGTTGAACCTTATATGACCCAGTAGCATGTTCAGTAAAAAAGCAAATTTTCCTCAGACAGCTGCATCAGTGTGGTCTGTGTTCACCTTGGAGGGGATATGTTTTATTGAATTCAGAAGTTGGTGACTTGGCCCTCACAGGCTGCTAGAGGAAGATGGTTTTAGACTGAGAGGTTCATTCAAGTGCTAAGCATGAATATGTAGGTGCAGCGCTGCATAAGAATGTATCTGAATTCTATCCCTTGAGAACTTGTTTTGCCGTCTTGGTACAGTCAAATATGAAATTTTGCTGGTACTGAAATCTGTACTTTTAGGTTGACTGTTCTGAATGAAACAACTTATGCATATTATGATTCTATTGTCAGATATGGCATTTTGGTGCCTGCCGCCAAAGAGGTGCAACTGCAACATACACTTGCTGCATATGAGGGCTTCTATCAGTCATATGACAGGGTAGGGATAAACAACCTATAGAGTCACTTGTGTTGCAGGGCTTGTTGCTTTTCATGGTGTAAAGAATGTCAGCTGATCTAGTGCAATAGCTTATCAGCTGGTCTGCTTGCACACTTACTGAAGCTTAACTCCAAATTTGTAATAATTTACATCAGCCTAATCACATGGCTAATTAAGGTTAGTAAGCCACCACTAATACATCCCTTGCACAGAATATTTGCTATACAATTACATAAGATAAAACTATAAACAAAGTAAGATTAAATGTCTCTTAAAATTCTTAAAAATAATTTGCAGTTGTTAATTCTGAACCATTATTATTATTTTACAATAGACCACGACACAGCTAATAAGGCTGCGTCTGAAAGTAACACTGTGACTAATTGGATTGAGGTTAGCCAGAGTCATACAGGTTGAGAACTTTTGCAAATAGTAAACATTATTTCATTAAAGTATAACCATAGTCGTTTTCTAAATGAATCATTTTTAAGGGATTGTGTACATTAGTAAACATTTTTGTTAATGTACCAAAGTTAGCCTAAGGCTAATTGTTGACTGTAGTCTTTTGTCATTTGTTTCAAGTTTAATATAAAACTAGCTAAAAACAAATACAAAGAAAACTAAAATGACATGAATGTGAACATCAAAGACTCAAACACATACCACAGTGGTTAAAGCATATTAAAAAGAAAATATTAAGTCACATAATACAAAGTTAAGGTTGTGGTGCATATTACCGAACACACTGTTATTAATCATGGTTCCACAAACCAACAACCACCCTAACCTGGAACAACAGCCAGTTTTAATGAGTTAATAGCCCAGCTTTAGACATCCCTCATGTCACACCATTAGCACTGGTAAAAATTAGATTGCAGCACACTACGCTGAAATCATCTGATCTGTTTAACATGCTGGAGGAGGGAAAATTAGATTTAAAACACTTCAGTTGCTGCATGTGTGTGTGTGTGTGTGTGTGTGTGTGTGTGTGTGTGTGTGTGTGTGTGTGTGTGTGTGTGTGTGTGT
>JAUYWH010000001.1:23490235-23502132 GCA_034779795.1 Ctenopoma multispine
AGAAAGAAGTCCAGTTGCCATGACTCAATCTTCAGACAACTTTACCTGGATGACTGAGAATCTTCACAGACATACTTACACTGTAAAGTGCCCTGAGATAATTTATGTTGTGAATTGGTGCTATATAAATTTAGTTGAATTGAATTTAATAACCGGCGATGTAATTTACATTGTGCTTACATGGATTAGTTGGATGAGGTGTACATTTGAAAGCTTGTAGGATGAGCAGTAAGACAATGTTGTTGACAGGAAGGTGCTGGAGCGGATAAGTGAGTACCCAAGGTAGCAGAAGAAGCACAATATGGCGACAGGACAGGTTGACAAGATGGCAGACTCCAGGGAGATCAGCATCCTCCACGTGGACCCCTCGCTGAAAAAACACACAGTGCGTAGACACAGGTGAGTCAAACAGAGCGCAATACATGAATTAAGATTCTCTTTCAACTCTGCTTCCACTATCTTTCACAGGAGACAAACATACCGGCTACTTATCAGCAGGACTGAACAGAAAATCACTGACACGGGAAACTAAACCTTCATTTACCTTATTAAGATCAAATAAAAGGTTATATATCAAAAAACAATTCTCTTGAAGAACCACTTCCCCAAGTTACATTCATTTCCAAGAATAAAGTTCAGAGATCCAGGTTCAAGAGAGAGAGTTGGTCTTGGGAACTAAAAGAGCAAACAAAGGTTGGTTCCTAGTGAGCAGACAGTCAAACAGGTAATCAAGTACAGCTGAACAGCAGAATCAGAGAAGAATCACTGACAGATGACGACTGGTTCAGGCAGGAGCAGACTACAGACACAAAGAACGATCAACTGGTAGAAAACAAGCAAAAAGCAGGCAGAGACTGGCTGAATGATCACCATCAGTAATTAGCAACAATCTGCCTATGGGACAGTTTGAACCTGTCTCTAAATATACACATTCACAGGTGTTCACTTACCTAATCACCATTGATCAGGGAGACAGACACTAAAAGAATCATTTGAGTTCTTAGTTCTTCTCTTGCAGGAGTATGACAAGCTCATATCAAAGCAGTGTTTGCCAGACCTCTTTTAAAATACTGTTGTTCAGTCTAATCTGACCCAGCTACAGTATGTAGCAGTGTTTTTATTAGTGATCAAGGTTATTCAAAAAGTTCAATTTTCCATTTGTTGTTTTCTGCCCCCTGCAGCAGAAAAGCACTCTGCTGCCAGCTTTATTAGAGGGTTTGTGTTTTTATAAATCATTAGCAGGACTCATCGTGTCAGAATGTGCCTTTAGTCGCTGAAATAGTTATTTTTGTGTTTGTGCATGAAAGGAGAACACTTTTACAAAGATGTATCACGTTGTCATTTTCTTTGAAAAACCTACAGAGTTTTCACCACTTTAATTTAATTAAACCTTCACAGTTAAAGGGGCAATTAAAATGATTTGTGCTGCCCCATATGGCACAATGACTGAAAATACCTCTGCAGGGGTTTGACAGAATTGTTGATCAATACCAGTCACTCAGTGATCACTTCTCCAGGTGCTGTCATTTGTGGATTTTAAAAGCTTTTATTATCTGGTCAACGTTGTGTTTTCAAGCAAAAAAGTAGCTATTGCACATTCAGGAGACTTTATCGCTTCATTTTATTCAACTCAAACATGCAAGGTGGCTCTGTGAACGCCATTAATGGACATTTTGTCTATGAAGACAAATACATCAAGCCATAATAGCAAAGGACAAACCACTGTGATAGTAAAGAGGACTGTAGAGTGAGCTGTAGAGATGTGGAAGGCGTCACGAATTGTGATTGGCTGCACAAGGTACCTGACCCCGACACCAGAGACCGCAGGTTGTATCCTGCTTCCTCTTAACTATGTCTCAGTTCTTTTGTAATATTTTAATGAGAATTGTGTAACGATTGCTACGGTCATGAGTCAAAAATGATCAAATGAAAAAACAATGCTTTTCTTTTACTTTACAATGTTGCTTCTCATTCACACACACGCACACACACACACACACACACACACACACCATGATGCAAAGCACTGGCCCAACTCACTGGGAAAAAACTCAGTGTTCAGTCTACCAAATCAGTAGCCCCGTAGTAGTCCTGTCCTTTCCAAGACAGAACTACTGCACTAATTTGCTCCAAATTATGAAAGTGTTCCACCTCAATGTCTTACAGAATTAAATTCCAAACATGAATAATGGAAGATATACTGCTTTGCTGTAGAACAGTAGTCGAAACACATTAGAAACAGAACAACAAAACCAAAGAAGCATTTTGGGACTTTTCACTTTGTCATGCTCTACAGAGGTTTTGCAAATAGATTTAGTTCTTTCTTCCATAAGGTAATTTGGGACTTCATTTTCAAATATTTACATCTATGGATTGTGTTTAGACTCCCCAACACAATTTGATTGTTTACTAGAAAAACCATGTTTTACTGCTTCGCAAAGTCTGGGTGTAAAGTTTTTAATTTAGTTTTATTTCTGAAACCAGCCAGTCAGGTGCTTTCTCTCCAGCATGTAAGGTACGAGCAAAGCTGTTGAAGATAAGATGATTATGGTTATAATTGGATTTGTTTAAGCAATCAGACGTACATGTAAGGAGAAACAGTTGGATGAAGGCAGGACAGTTTCTTCTCAGTGATGTCGTCCAGTCAGAGTTGTATTTCATGCTGCAGTCCATGTCCAACCATTACTAGTTACGTCTGGAGCTGCACATTGTAGCAGTCCTGAGCTCCACACTACCTGCACAGCAGTTCAGCTTATCACAGAAAACGTACCTTTAAGCATCTCTTTCCTAAAACCAGGATACTTGCTGCTGTGTAAAAGATGCTGAGGTTGATTCAACATCAAAATGCTGTGATCTATCTATAAAGTGCTTCTGTTGTATTCTTCTTGTAGGACACTCATTCAGAAGCTGGAAAAGATCATGAAATAATTATTGCCCCCTCAGGAATAAATAAAAACTGACTTGAGGCCCGTAGGTTTTTTTTTTACGTGTATTATTACAGTTTTCAGGTGTCTGTGGTGCAGGCGGGCCATGAACCCAAATGTTTCTCTCCTCAGGCAAAAGCCCCCTCCTTATTAACTGAACAATGTGTGTGCTGCAACACTTGTGCCATGTCAGCAGGGGAATCCTCTTCTCCCCACTCAATTGAGGCCTCAAACACAGCTGCTGAGACTGTTCCGGGGTAAGTACAGGTTACGGCATCGCCTGCACGCAGCAGGTTCCTGCTACAGGAGCCCACAGTCCCACACAAGGAGTTTGTTTCAGCAGCAGTATTGACTGTTTTCCTCTACTGATACTGGAACTGTTTCCCTAAACTACTTATTCTCTTCATCCAAACATTTTAGCAGCCGGACGAAGAGCATGCGTTGTATTGTGACAGGTAGCATTGTCCTTTTGGTAACTGCAGTCCCTGTGCTTCCTTTACAGGACTGTGGGGAAATGGATCTCTGTTTCTACAAATGGTTTGTTGTCTCTCTCCTTATGTGCTGATGCACTTTCGATTTCGAAGTTTAACTCATTCGGATGGACCTTTTTTCAGCACTCACTTTACAATCACTCATGTTGCTCTCTGTATTTCCAGGCTGACATGTAAGATTCCTGGAAAGCTGACATTTTAAGTATTCAGCTGTGATATTTAATACGTTTAACAGGCAGTTCTTTAAGCATTCAGAGAGCCATTTAATGAATTTACTGTATAATATTACAGACAAATGAAACCCCCACCTTTTCTGAGTTATCGGCAGCCTCAAGCGCTCGTGCAGGCTGTTAGTGGCTTTAAGGTGAGTAATTTCCTTAGCCAGACCTCATTAGCCAGATCTGTCATCCCTAAACGTGTTTTGTCAAAGGCCATTGGCTCACTGATAGCCACAGACTGCTTCTCTCAGTGTCTTTCACCTTGCTACACACATGGAAAGATTCTTGAAATGGTTCTGTGATTGCAGAATTGTATCCTTCATATAATCCTCACTCCTTAAATGAAACCTAAACTTACGCAGACAGGATTTACCCAGGGAGAGAACAACGCCTGTAAATGGCCCAGTTAGAATTTTTCTAATTCTCCCTTTTGCCCTGTTAAAATTTTGTCTGCATGCATTTCAGTAACATTTAAGGCAGCTTCACTCATAAAATTCAGCTCCTCTCTTCATCAAGCTTTGGCTTTGACAGTCATTGGCTTTGAGGTTTCCTTTTTTTTCCCAGTGTGTTATACACAAAGTTACTTCAGTCATAACTGGAGGGTTTATAGATCAGCTCTCCCAGCACATTTCCATCTGTCAGAGAAAAGGAGGCACCCTACGGCGTTAAGACAGTATCAGAGAGCTACAAAAGGAAAAGGAAGGAACAACACTTCTCTTGAGACACCGACTGCTCTGATGTTTATTCAGGAGTAAAGGAAAAAGGTGACAGACTTATTGAAAATATGTCAAGTGACATTCAGTCACGGGGCACTGGGGTGCTTTGCCAAAGGAGAACATAGGTCTAAAATCAGCTCAGAGGCCACCTCCCTCACAAACCTCAGGAGCAGTGCCCTTTAGGAGTTTCACTTGCTGCATCATCGAATCGGAATTCAAACTGGAGGACAAATGAGCAATTCTTAAACACCGTGCTATGTTCAACAGCTGAAGAAATGCTTTTTGCTCTGAGTATATGTTACTCTACAAACCTCTGCAGCCCTGTGTCCTAGAAACTACCTTCCCATGCAACTAAATTGCAAGTGAGATTACATCTATGGACCATTTTAACGAATTAATTGCTATTTATCAATGGGACTGAATCTGCCTGGAGATGAACTCCGTAGACCCGTGTGTGGTTATGTTTAAGCAAGAAAAGCAGAGCAAAACCAGTGTGGCACAGATCCAACCCACAGACACTTAAAATCACTCATTCACTGATGGTATTTGGGTGGTTCACTCGTGATTGCCAGATCAGGGTCACAAATAAGAGCGACAGCATGACCACACGTCAGCCAAGAATGAACCTACTAAACCAGTGTCCCACATATTTGCCAAAGATGCCCCACATTTCATGTTTGGTCCATAGGCTTCACTTGAGGCTCACGTCTACTTTTTCTGGCCTGGAAGAAGGTAGTAAAAGTCTCCAAACCTAACGGTGACTTATGAATAAACTTTCAAATTAATTGTCAACATATCTTTATTATGTTAATAGAAAACTGAATCTCGTTGCAGTTATATTCTGTACAGATATCTAATATATTTGTGTTAGCAGTTTGGTTGCATGGAAATGTAATTTTCAGCAGACTTGTTTTTATCATAATGGCAAAGCTGTAAATGCAAAGAACAAAAAGCTTTTGTTTAATACTGATGATGTCTGAACACAGCATCACTGTCTGCTTTCATCCTTTCAGAAGAAGCCATTTGCATCTCTTTATTTACAAGGTAAACAGAAGTTTTTAAGCTGAGGCGCACATCCCCAGAGAGGCTACAGGAGAGTTGAAGGGGAGTGCGGAGGAAGAGACGTGTGTCAAAGGTTCGTAATGGCATTCTTTTTATAGTTTGGCTGCTGATTAAGCCCGCTTATCAGCATGCTCAGCAGCTGAAGCTGCAGAAGAAGCTGTGACAGACAGTTGATGGAGGACACTAAGTTCAGGTATGAACTGAGAGTACTCTCAGAACCAAATTGCCAAACTATATCTCACAACTCACTCACCTTTTTAAAATTCAAGATTCAAGATTTAAGAAATTGATTCATCCCAAAAAGAAATAACTTTACCTTGTTACAGCTGTTGTCGAAAGAAAGAAAAGAACCACAACCAGAGAAGATCCACACAACACAAATATAACATCAAAATACATCAATACACAAAAAGTCAAGAACAAAGAAAATCTAAAGGGGGATGAAATGACTTGATAACAGTGCAAATTAATAGAATAATTTAATGAATAAGCCCCATTGGAAATCCACAACTAATCTACCCACTGATCCACAACATCATACAAAGACATCATAAACATACATTAACGGAGACTTTCAGAAGATATTATACTATTAGATACTGAGATAATAATCACAAATCAACATCTGTGAATCTGCTTAGAAAACAAAAAGAATTCCTCACTTCAGATGACTGAGAATCAGGATGTTTTCAATTTTTCAGCCAATTAAGCAAACTTTCAATGATGCCTATTTGCATAAATGTCACCAATTAAAGGCTAAAAACAGGACTCAAGTTATAACAAACAGTGTATTCACTGAATCTTTGGCAACAACAAAATTCTTGTTATACTTTCTATTTCATGTTTCTTTTTGTTTCGTTTGAGTTTTTGAGCTGTAGAGCAATGTTTTGATATGCAGGAACTGTTTTATGAGCACTTTTCCAGCAAATACCGAAGACCAAACCTCTCAGGATTGTCTTTTGATGAACCACGAAATGAAAACCCCGTGAACTGTTAAAATGTCAAACTAAATAAAAATCACATGTTACCATCCAAGTTCTGTGATAAAATGCTGATGCACTGCAGACCAATCAGCTGCTGTGAACCAGACGGAGTTGTCAGCAGAGACACACTGTCAGTAGAGGAAGCGGTAGCAGAATACGTTTTCCGGTGGTGTTGTTGTTTGGCTGACCTGAACACAGAGTGGGGAAAAATGCAAGAACCAAATGCAACGAACCGAACATCCACCAGTGGAAAAGTTCACTGCTAGTACAACTTTTCCATTTTCATCCTTTGTTGGTTCAGGTTTCTGACAGAACTTACAAATTGATCACTCTCCAACAAAATGAAAAAGTAATCAGATCTGGTGGAGGATCAGACCAGAACCCAGAGTCAAATCCATCCCCACTGACTTATAACTAGATAGACAGGAAAGAGAGCTGTTTGCAGGTTCTCATACCTCCTTTGCTCCCAGCGAACTCAAGTTATGCAGTTAATTAGACTACCTGTTAATTTTGTGTTATTATTGACTCTCACAAACCACTTTTTTGACCATCAGGTACTAGGTGCTAGTTTCAGGCTGGTGCTAGGACTTTGCAAACCTTCTAAGAACCGGTTAGATTTTCCAGTTGAGCTGCCATAGAATCCCATGATTGTGTCACTTTTTACGTCTGCATGCGTCGCTGCTTTTCTAGTAGTGAATAATGCCACGCACAACAACAATCACTACATTTGTCTGAATACGTGGTTTAATTTTGCAGTTGTGTGAGGCTACACTGGCATCCAGACACCACCGGTCCACCATACACTGATATGAACAGTGCAAATCTAATAAAGGATACACTGAAACCTTTACAACAAAGCTTTAGCTGAGCTTGTTGGTCACAATAATCCCACCTCAACCCCTGACATAAGTGGTTCTTGTTACTAGACGAGCAAAGAGTTGGTGCCACTCTCGTACCTGGTTTCTTGACTGAGTGGCAGTTCTTTGGCTGTCAAAACACAAAGAACTGCTCCAACATTAAGCACTGGCTCCGAATGAGCCTTTCAACTGGTTTTGTGTGTAACACAGCTTGTTGCTACTGTTTCTCATCACCCTAATTGCATATCACTTATTATTATTATAATTATCACATATATGCAAACACAGCTATAGCATCAATATGTGTCATGAAGTGAAAGTAGATCACAACATATAAATAAATGTTCACATGATGATTTCAAAGTGGACTTTATGTCATGTTCTGGTGTGTATCTCACTTGAGCCTGAACCTGAAAGCAATGGCAGGAAAATAATACTTAACCTGCTTGTGAGAGCAGCTACAATAAACTAAATAACAGCAGGTTACATTCAATTCAGCATAATTTAAGTAGCAACATTTCACCAGACAGACTGGACCAATTGAGGTTGAATCATCATTTATTGTGAAGGAAACAAAAACAGATCTAGACACGAGTAAATGAGCATGGGCTCTAAATGCATTCTTTAACAAGCTGAAAGCAGGCACCAAAGGCATATAATGTGTGCATTTTGACAACACTCCAATTTTCTGCAGATCACAGTTCATTCAGAAGTGGTAGAGTCAAAACAATTCATCACTTACTTTGTGGATAGCTAGAAAGAAGAATGACAGAGAGCATGTTTACCAAAAAAGAAGTAGCTTTAAAAGTTATGGTGCAGTGAAGGAATTACTGATTCTTCTGATACTTTCTTTGTACGCGGTTCAGATAGCTTTCATGGATTCAGGTCAGCGTGCTTCATGATAAATTCATGAATGAAAATCAACACTTAAAGAAAAACGCTTGATGAATTCAAAGCTTTCGCTCTTGTTTCTGCTCGGTGTATTCTCCCATTCGTTCGGCTGTAAATGCAAACTAATGAATCCACGCTGTGTCCTTCAGCTGTCCCTGTGTCTTCAGGAGTTTCCCAGTCCCTCTAAGCCTGAACTCTGGCTTTCATAACAAAGCAGAATATAGACACATTGTGTTGCCCCAGCAAATACATTTATTAGTTGTCTGGGAGGGGAAAGACGGCTGTGTGGTGATTTGTTTCCCTTCCCTTGTCTCTCTCTTCAGGGAGTTACATAACACATTGCTTATAAATTATACATCAGTTTAATACATTTATGGTAAAGAATTCACAGAAATGCTATCATCTGAACTGAATGGGTGACTATACAAAGCTCCCCAACCTGTTCCACTTTAATAACAGTATCAATATCAGTAGCATGATGATGGTGCTGGTGCTCAGTAGGTGTAGATGCATCGTTTCCCCGTGTCTGATGCGGGTGAAACATGAATGGAGAAGTTTGACAAATTCTCAAATATGAAAATTCTGACTAAAATGTGTTGTTATCTACAGACTGTGGAACAAAAACAACAGTCAGCAAAGGGTAAATCTTATACAGTGACATGTGGTTTAATCCATAAATGAAACATCAGTGTTTTATTAATATATAATGATTTTTATAAGAATCTAATGCTGCAAGAAGTAACTAGTAACTAGTAGCCTCAAATCACCTTCACATTTGATTGGATATTTTTCTGTCCTCAAAGTTGATGATGAGTCATTACAAACGTTTTAATTTAGAAAAGGGTTTAATAGAAAAATACTATTTACAACAGCCCTGACTCACCCCTTCACATACAGAAGCAAACGTGAAAATGTATTTTATGATCAATATATTCATATGAAAGGAAATTATATATACTTCATTTGACTTAAACATTAAAGAAAATAAATTCAAATAACAATAAAAAACGGATTTTCCAGTTGTTGTAGGTTATGAGGCAGGATCAACTAAAATGAGTGAACCAGAACCAGGCAATGCAGTAACTCCTGCAACGTGTTAGCGATCATAAGACTGATAACAGTTTAAGAGTATGTAAAGGTGGAATTTTCTTCTAACATTTATCAGGCCCTCGGTTGGTGGCTGTGCTCCCTTACTGGAGATAGAGAAGCAGTGACATTTAATTTCAAATTTTTGTCCAACGCGGAGGTCTTTTAAATGAAACACTTAGTCTATTAAAAGTACTACATACTGTTAAATCGCTGATGTTTTGAGTAAAAGATCAAGGTTCACATGCGAGGAACATGACAGGCAGTTCTGCACGACTGCCGCCATATTTGGATGTTAATTGGCCGGGTCGGCCATTGTTAAAAGTGACCTTTAGAGTGAGTCTGTAGGCAGAGATTCTTTTTAGTTCAAAACTGTCTCATACTCAAAGTATTGAAGCATAATTGTGGTGATGTTACAATCACAGGTAGCACAGGTGCTATTAATGTTGTGGCTAATCAGTGTCTGTTACTGTAGATTAGGTTTAGTAGATCTCCTCCTTAGGTCTTTAAATACGCTAATCAGAGCTAGGAACATTTAATTTGCTCTGACTGAAATGTTTTGTGAAATATTTGCCTGTTGTTAAAAACATTTGTTTTTGGTTCAGTCATTGGACTGTGAGTGTAGCACAGTTTTAAGCATTAGTTAAGCATCAGTAACAACTTAATTCATAATTTCTTTTACATTAATCAGCATTAACAAACACTTTATAAATGTCATTAAATAATATATACATATATGTTTGATAATTGCATTTACAGACTTCATTAATGATCAGTTTATACTTTTTTTTTTAAATGTATTAAATAGAAATAAATAATAAAAAAATAAAATAATTAATACATAATTCAGGTAGTTAAAAAATATTTATTATTAGTTTTTAGTTAACTATTTCTGGGAGCTTATCTTAAGCGAGGACTATCTTGTGGCCTGGTAGCTCACTGGGATGCAGAAGGTGGCAGGATCGAATCCCAGCTCAGACTCCCAGCCCATCCCCCACACCAGGTGTGGACACTCAGCGCTAGCTCCTTGTAAAAAAGCGTATAAAAGCATCTGCCAAGCAAGTATCTTCTGAAGCAATTACAAAGGTGATTTAGAGGCTCAGTTAAATTATTTGTAATGCATGTCCAACATTTCCCTTTACATTAAAATAACTTGTAAAAGATTAGGTGGCTTTTATTGTGAAGCTGCCACAAGTAATGCAACATGTTTTTCAGGTTAGCACTAACGTAACCTAACTAAAAACGCTTCTACAAAATACAGATAGCTTTTGACTTCACCAAAACAATGCTTATATGTTTGGTCGCACTGTAAATAAGTAGACCAGCCGCTCTCCTGCTGTGTTTCTGACAAACTGGCTGCTCAATAAAGTGTAGTATTAAACTACTCTTGTTGCCAAAACAACCACGAGTAATGTTAATGATCAGCACTTTAAGGTGAAAACAGAGAAACGTCCTCTTGCACATGCAAAACAAAATAACAAGTAAGCAAAACTCACTTTGGACTTTAAGGGATTTTTGTATTTCTCAAATAACAATGCACCAATGTGCAGTGTGCCTTAAGTGGACTAATACTGAAAAAGCAGTGAACAACATGAAGTAAGAAAGTGCCTAAAGCTAAAAAGAACAAACAAATGAAAAGACTATAGAACGCTGACCATACAGAAAACTGTATTTTAATAATGACAGCAGAAAGTAATCATACTGTGTTGTTTACAGTTTGACAAATCTGTTGACCTCAGAGAGACAGTGTCACTGTAGCTTCTTTATAAAATGCTGTTAACCTCAATCGCTTCATGATGTGCCTTCTTCCAAAGCTCATTCTGCACTTTAAAGTACAGAATCTTAGTCGATGTATTTCTGAAATTATATTTTTAGCAAATGTATGGAAAAAAATGTGACAGAATACAAAGAAGCAAGCTTGTCACTTTTAGAAGAGGCTTTCTGCACACCGCAGTTTCAAGCACAACTGTGCCCAGTCATTCCGGATGACTGACAGTGATGTATCATTAAAGTCACTGACAAGTGACCTCACAGCATTCATTTTTCTAACGCTTTTCTGAAAACCTCTGGTCTCATAAGCTGCGTGATTATTTTCTGCTCCAAAGCTCCAGTCAGTATGAAGTTCAGGTGTGCAGCTACAGACACACAGTAATACTTATACTTATATATCTCACATGGAAGTTATGACCTGTAGTTTTGCAGTCTCATCACTAAATATACTCTTAAATACTCTTAAATCTTGCAACACTTAAAACACTGCAACGTTAAATGTTTTGTGGAAGTGCACAGCTGCAGACTTATGCCAAAGACTTGTATTTTTTTCTTTTGGCTAAGTCTTGCATTACTTTATTAGTGTACACATGTAATAATATTGGATATATATTAAATTGTACATATTTCAAAATTCAATTCAATTCAATTTAACTTTATTTATATAGCACCAATTCACAACACAGGTCATCTCAGGGCACTTTACAGTGTAAGGTTTTAGAAAACCCAACAGTCCCACTTGAGCAAGCACGTAAGGCAACAGTGGAGAGGAAAAACTCCCTTCAACGGAAGAAACCTCCAGCAGAACCAGGCTCATGGTGAGCGGCCATCTGCCTCGACCGGTTGGGGTTAGTGGACAGAGGAGAGAGAAAAGAACAACAGGCAACAGAGATCAATAC